>PVKA01030986.1:0-26745 GCA_004027165.1 Ctenomys sociabilis
AAAAAAAAAAAAAGACAAAAAAAAAAAAAGAATTTATTTATTTATTTATTTATTTGGTATAGGGGTCTCGTTCGCAGTTCAGACTCCTACTGATCTTCCTGTCTCACCCTCCCCAGCCCTGGGATTGTAGGCATGTGCCACCATGCCCAGTTTTGGTGGCCAGCATGGTACACCCAGGGTTCTGGGACTGACACAGCAAGCAGCACTGGGCATGGGACCTGGGTCCTTGTTCTTGCCGGGCAGGTGCGGTGCTTAGACCACTGAGCTATCTCCTTAGCCCTATTGTTTCTTTCTTTTTTTTTGGAGACAGGGTCTCACTGCATAGTTCAGGCTGGCTTCAAACTCACCATACAGCCAAGCTGGCCTGGACCTGGGCAGTGAGCCTTCTGCCTCGCCCTCTGCGGTGTCTGAGATCATACGTACGCACCACCTTACCTGGCTTACTCTTTACTTTTACATGCTCGTAGTTGTGCCGTTGGGTTGTGTGGATGAATACATTCATTTTTTTGCCGCTTGGAAAATGTTGCTTGCCAAGAACCTGGAAGGCTCGAAAGGTCCCACCAGGGGGCGGCGTGGTAAGTGACAGGTCTCTACACACCGAGGGACGCTGTCCTGCCTTTAGAGAGGGCCGCAGCTCTGAGCCAGGCTTCCACACCCAGGCGCCTGGAGGGCAAATGCTAAGTGGAAAATGAGGGTTTGATGAGGTTTATGTGAAATAAACCTGGAGTGGGCAAACTGAGGGACACAGAGCAGAATGAGTTGCCGGAGCTGGGGAACGCAAGTCACACCCCAGGCTGAGAGGAACGGAGCTCTGGAGGTGCGGGTGGCCGTGTCTGCACAGCCCTGCGAGTGCGCCCACGTGCTGAGGGACGCACTCCCAAGGCGCCCACACGGTAAATGCTGTCGTGCGTGTTTTAGCACATAAAAAAAAAAAAGAGCCATGCAATGTATATGTGGGGCTGCAGAAAGCTGTGTTGTGTGTGCTTGTGGCTTTGGTACTCAGCCACAAGACTGGTATAAAGTAACTCTTGTCAGGTGTGGTGGTGCAAGCCAGTAAGCCCAGCTCCTCCGGAGGCTGAGGGAGGAGGATTGGGAATTGGAAACCAGCCTGGGCAACTTCAGGAGACCTTGTCTCAAGGAAAAATGTAGAAAGAGTAGGGATATGCTCAAGGCTCCCCGGATTCAATCCCTAGTACCCCCCCCACACACACACAGAAAGAAAAAAATAATTCTCATTGTTTAACCTCTGTTTTTTCTGTGGTAAAGGTTAATGGTGTTAAAAGCTGCAATCACTTTTCACTTGGATGGCTGGGAGTCCACGGACAGCATTAACGACAGGAACAGAGCTCTGTCTACAAGGATAACAGCTCTCGCTTGTAAGGGGCCAGGCCAGTCCTCTTGTTTGAAAGTGTCTGGTTCCTCCACAGCATGAGACAAGACTGCCAGGTGTGGGGCGCACAATGGTAATCCCAGCCCTCTGGAGGCTGAGGCAGGAGGATTGTTGACAGTTCTGGAGACCAGCCTGGGCTACAAACTGAGCTCGAGGCCAGCCTGAACTGCATAGCAAGGTCCTGTCTCAGAAAAGACAAAAAAAGAAAAAAGAAAAAAAAAATCCAAACAGATGGGAGATAGATGATAGATAGATGATAGACAGACAGACAGATACAGACTGACAGATGATAGATAAACTCGGTCTTAGAACTTCACCCAGTGCTCACAGGTTAGCTGCGGGGTTCTATGGAAGTTGCCAGGTAGTGCAGAGAGGTCCTCTCTACAGCCACAATAATTTCCTCTGCTTTGTTTTGTCCACAGCACATTGTAATTAAAAAAAAAAAAAAAAAGCAAAAGCACCGTTGTGGAAGAGCTCAATTCTCTTGCAATCATATTACCTTCCCCTGTGTGTTTATTTCATAATTTTTTTTTTTTCAGTGCTGGGGATCAAACTCAGGACCTTGTGCTTACCAGGCAGGTGCTCAGCTGCTTATTTGCACGCTCCCCAAGCCCATATTTCATAATCTTTTATGTTTCCATTACTTGATTAAGTAGGTGACCAACTACTATTCATCAGACTGTGGGGTTTTCTTGACCTAGAACCCAAATGTTTTCCACCAACCCTTTCGATGTTGCTTTCTCAGGTCAGATGCTAAAGGTAGATGATAATTTTCACATAAGTTTCTATTTATTTTTTCTTTTCTTTTTTTTTTGGCACAGGATCTTGCTGTGTAGTCCAGGCCAGCCTTGAACTCACAACAGTCCTCCTGTCTCAGCCCCCCAAGTGCCAGGATGAAGGTCAGTGTCTTTGTTTATTGAGGACCTTGATGCTACCTCAAGGGACAGCCTCGTGAGGACAGCTGTCAAATCACAAAAAGATGGGGCTGGGAGGATGGTGTGGCAGTCTGAGCACCCGCTTGCAAATGCAAGGACCTGGGTTTCATCCCAAGTACCAAATGCCATGCTGGCCCAGAACCTGAGGCCTGGCTGGCCAGCACCAGAACTGGGCGTGGTGGTGCATGCCTGTGGTCCCAGCACCGGGGAGGCTGAGACAGGAGGATCTCTACAACTCTGAGCTGTGTAGTGAGACCCTGTATCAAATACATAAATAAATAAAAGAATTTTTAAAAGAGAAAAGAGAAAAGGGGTGTTTTGTCTTTCCCAGGGTAAGTGTAAAACATTCTAGGAGGATAAATCTTTCTGGAATTGCCTGCTCTACATTGGAGATTCCTGCAAGCTTCTTCTGCATCTACTTCTCATCTCCTGCCCAAGCCTTTGCAAGGCAGCTACATAACCCAGCTAGTAGGAAGTTCTCCCCTCCCCCATTCCAGGACTAATAGTTGCTGTAATAAATAACCTCAGCCCAGGGGTGAGGTGCATTATAGAGCCCAAGCGCTTGCCTCCTTCCTTCCCCAGTACCAAACAAACAAACCAACAAAAAGAGCATAAATAAGACAGCTCTTCAGCTTCTAACCGGGTACTTTCTGCTGTCCTCTGATCACCCAAGGGCCCTGCTGGAAACTGCATGTCACTGCTTGTGCCTTCAGAAAAGAAAGACAAGCCAAAAGACCGTCTGGGCTTCTACTTCTTCCCCTGGTGCCGGGGTCCCAGGCCAACATTTGTAACCTTCAGTGGAGCAAGAGAGCCAAGATTCCCTCACTGCGCTAAAGGAACGGCTCCGGGATTCCCATGTGGTTACATACATGAAAGTACTACTACTTCCATGAACCTGTGAGAAAGTCTTCCCAAGGTGTTTCTAGTCCTCAACATTGATCAATTAAAATGAAAAATTTGGGTGGGAGGGTTTGATTCAGGGTCTCACTGTGTAGTCCAGGCTGGCCTGGAATGCACATGTGTCCTCCTGCCTCAGCCTCCCGAGGCTGGGCTCACAGGTGTGCACCACTACGCCCAATGGGCTCCTGAGTGTTGCTTTATAGCCTGATCCTCACTTAATCAGGTGTGGTGAGCCCCCTCTAAAGGACACCCCCAGAGCCAGTGCTGCAAAGGCCTCTCAGGAAGCTGATTTGGAACTGCGAGACAAGCAAGCCACTTCCTGGCCGAAAGATTAGGGAGCTGAAGAAAAAAGGAAGTGACTCAAGTGTGTAGGTGACATCTGTGTCAGGGAGCGCTTGGCCCCTGTCCTCCACCCCTACGACAGAGGTGTGCCCGTCTTCCCGGGACCATTCCCACTTCAGCATTCAAAGTCTCCTGCTCCAGGCCCCCCTTTGGACCTTGGAAAACTGGAACAGTGGATCAGTCCAGGAAGAGCAAATTACAGAGGCTTTATTTATTTATTTATTTATTTATTTGTGGAGCCAGGGATTGAACTCAGGCCCTTGCATTTGCCAGGGAAGCACTTATTCCACTAAGCCATCTCCCCAGCCCCTACAGAGGCTTTAAAAGGCTACTCTGAACCAGGTGTGATGGTGCACACCTGTCATCCCAGCACTCTGGAGGCTGAGACAGGAGGATCACTGTGAGTTCGAGGCCAGCCTGGCTACATAGTGAGTTCAAGGCCAGTCTAGAGACCCTATCTCAAAAAACCAAAAAAGGAGTTTTGATGGTTTTCCAAGAGCATTGCACACTTTGCTGTGGTCTCGAGGGACTATAGGGTCTGTTTTGATGGGGAAAGGACACAACAGGGAGCCTAGAGCAGCCTCAGGAGGAGACAGCTGCCCACCCACCCAGGCCTCTTCACAGCAAATGAAAACAAATAAAAGTGGATCACTTTTAGTCTTGGCCAACGCCTCATGGAACTCCTTATTGGAAGACACAATTGTAGCTGAACAAACTCAGAGCCTTTGTACTGAGCTACACCCCCAACCTTATTATTTCTTCCCTTCCTTCTTCTCCTTTTTCTCCTTCTTCCTTTTGTATTTAGCAGAGTCTACGCTCCTCTTTGCAGCCTCCCAAGTGAGTGCTGGGATTCCAGGTGCACGCCACCATGCCCAGTGGCAGAGCATCCCAGAGGTGGGCCGGCATGAACTGGGGATCAAACCCCAGTCCCTACATCTGCCTTAAGCAGGCACTTGAGTCCTCTGAGCTCTCTTTCCAGCCCCAGCATTATCATTTTAAGACACCTCGCAAGCCGGGCGTGGTGGCGCATGTCTGTAATCCCAGCACTCGGGAGGCTGAGGCAGGAGGATTGTTGTGAGTTTGAGACCAGCCTGAGCTACAAAGTGAGCTTAAAGCCAGCCTGAACTGCATAGTGAGACCCTGTCTCAAAAAAAGACAAAAAAAAAAAAAAAAAAAAGACACCTTGCAGAGTGCAGGGATGACCCGTGTGTGGTGCCGTGCCCCACTAAGCTGATTTATGCTTCCCGAAGCTTATAGTAATGGACCTGATTTGACTTACAGGATTCTGACCCATCCCCACAACAGATTCTCCCTTCTCAAAGGTGAAAAAGGCCCTCTCCCAGGGTCGGTGCAGGCTTCCTGAAAGGGGCTACATGCGAAGTTCTATCAGCAGTTTCCATGTTGGTATTAAAAGTCCCCAGCAGGTTCTGAAAACAACTTTCAGATGCAAAAAGGGGGACAGGGTCTCAGGAGCTGCAGAGAGAGGAAGAGGGGGTCCTCAAACTCACCGCCAGGTCCTCGCGGGTCACAAAGCCTCTGTCCTTGGCCCCGCAGTCCTGGAAGAAGGTCTGCAGCTCCTCCTCGGCTTCTGGGGTCCAGGCCTCGGGTCCCGGGTGCCCCGGGGCATCCTGGCCATCGGCCGGCTCTCTCATCTGCCAGCGGCGGCTGGAGCCCAGCTTCCGGCCTTTCCGGTACATTCTCGGGCCGCTTTCCACGGGACCTGACCCAGGAACAGAGGAGACGTGAGGGGGTGCCCGGCTGCGGACACCACCAGACCCTCTCGGCTCCTGGAGCCCACCTCAGGACGCCTGCGCTGGTCTGGGGGACACCCAGGGAAATGTGAGCCCTTGTTGTTTCCCTGCCTTTGGGCTGTGGGAAATTTCTTAGGTGGAACAAAGGTCGTGTTGGGGAATTTCCTCGGCTTTCAGAGGCTCTGAGGCCGGGTATGCAGCTCTATGAGAGGCTGAGGCAGGAGGGTTGACCCCAGCCTGGACAACCTAGCGATATTCTGTCTCAAGATAAAAATTTTAAAAGGCTGGGCACGGAGCTCGGTGCAGAGACCCTGAGTTCAATCCCCAGCAGGACCATAATACACTCAAGAGCTAGGGATGGCGTTAGGGTCTGCAATTTACCTTCAAATAATTCCAAAGAAACAGAAATGAAAGTGGCATGTGCCGAGCCACCCGGGAGGCCGTTGTTCATAACTCCTGGCCTGAGCAGTAGTTGCTGGAGATGAGGAAATGTCTTGGTAGGGCCCACGTGCATCTCAGATAACTGCTTTTCGCAGTGCAGCATTTACTTCCAGTCTTGGATCTTCACTGATTGAAATGGGTTTTTGTAATACTAAGTGTAGCTTTTGTTTTTATGCGGTGCTGGGGATCTAACCTATCTTCCTGGCCCAGTTATTTTTTCTCAATCTAAAAATCGTGCATGGCCGGGCGTGGTGGCGCATGCCTGTAATCCCAGCACTAGGGAGGCTGAGGCAGGAGGATTGTTGTGAGTTCGAGACCAGCCTGAGCTACAAAGTGAGCTTAAGGCCAGCCTGAACTGCACAGTGAGACCCTGTCTCAAAAAAAAAAAAAAAAAAAAAAAAAAAAAAAAAAATCGTGCATGTTCGCAGTGCTCTACTGCTAAGCTTTACCCAAGTCCTTACTTAGACTGATGAAACTGTGGGTCCTATGAGGCAGCTGCGTATGTGATAGGAGAAAGATGGTTTAGGATATGACTTAACATAAAGAAAACAGAAATGAAGGAAAACATGGGGGGCAGTTAAGTGTGTGGAAGGAGTGTGGGCAGAGGGGTCACAGGGGGGACCAGCACCGCGGTTGGCCTTCACAGTGCTGGTTGCCCGGCTCTTCTGCTGGTTTGCAGGTTCTTCACTGATGGGGTGGGCGGTGCGGTGAAGGAAGGGATGGGGGCGCACAGAGAAACGGCTCCTACCTGGTGCCTCCTCAACACTCCTACTGCCTACCCCACGCCCCCCACAGGGCCGTCGCCCCCCACTGTGGGCCTGGTGAGGGCCACTCCAGTCACAGCGCCTCTACTGCTGTGGGACTGCCCAAGCCCTTCCTGGGCCTGTGTCCTGCTGGAGACACAGCTGGTACTCGGCAAATATATCTGTTTACTCTAGAATCCATGCCTGGTGCTTTCAGCGCTGCTTGGCCCACAGTGACAGCTGGGTACACAGAGGCAGCGCGATGCCACTGAAGTGGGAGATTCCTTTCGAGCCACAGACACCAGGGCTCCCCACTGGGCAGACGGAAGGAAGTCCCGAGAGGCACTGGCATGCTCAGCCTTGCTGCTGTGGAGCTGGGGAGGGAGTTCCGCAGATGCTCAGGGGAGCCACCCAGGAGGGACCTGGAGGTCACACAGGCCAGACTCAGAAACGGGCTCTCCCTTGTCCTGGGAACAGGGACTCTGCAGGTTCCCACAGCCCGTGCTGCCGCAGGGAGGTAGCTATTGGCCAGGACCAGCAATCTCTGTAGCTTATGGGTCCGGGTGGGTCAAAGCACCCCAAAGGCAGTTGGTGTCCTCCTCAAGGCCAACCACGGCCGCCCACAGATGGGGACAGGACGTCTCTTGGGCTGCTCCACACACACACATTTGCACATGCATGTGTACACCCCTCCATGGCTACCCTGGCCTCTCTCTCCATGTCCGGGCTCTCAGCCATGTGTCCCCTGTCTCCATGGCACTCGGCACGCACTGGGGTCCTCTGTACAGTGGCCCAGGGCATCACCCTGGAGCCGGGCAGTGGGGCTCTCCTTTTCTCTACCACAAACCCTGGGTGGCCCTGTGCCCCTCAGCCCCACAACATCGCCCTGTGTTTCCCACCTAGGAGGTCACATGAAGCCCACAGCCAAACAACAGCAAGCAGAGAGGAGACTCAGGCGGGACAGGGCAGTCATGGCTGGGCATCCAAGGGACCTCAGGCCTCCCGCCTCCTCCACTGTCCCCGAGCAGCTGGTCATTGTCTAGGTTGGGGGTCTCAGGGTCCCTGCAGAGTGCCGAGCACAATCCCTCACCCGCCCTACCCTCCCTCACTCACCAGGAGGCTGAGGCTCTAAGACGTCAGCAGACTCGTCTGCCAGGGATGGACAGCCCCTGCCCAGGCCAAGCCTGGCTCTGAGCACAGCCCCAGGCTCCTGACCCTAGCAAGGTGACAGCACCCCCAAGCCACGCGCCCAGAACAGTTAACAGCCTCCTGTCTCTCTTGCCCAATTGCCCTTCCGCTCCTGGCCAGCTAATCGCCTCAGCTCATCTGTGTCACTTCCTGTCACAGGGACCCTGGGCCCTCCTTGCATGGCCTTACCCTGTATATGTACTCCCCAACCCTGAGTGTACAGGCTGGGATCTGGGGTACCGGGGGCTCAAGATACCCTAGCCTTGGTGCAAAGCCAGAACTCGGGGCCCGGTCTCTGGACCTGAGTCTCAGCCAGGGCAGAGGTGGAGGGCACGGCTGCGGGTAAAGCTGGTGCGTGGGACTCCGGGGCACACGCACACCTCCTGACTGTGGGTCCTCCTTCTCAGACAGTGTGTGGGGGCAATCAGGATACCGTGGTTCTAGGCACAGGCAGACACACGAGTCTAAAGAGCAGATAGGGACAGATTCCAGGGCGGGTGGGAAGAGTCGGTGAAAGGAATCCCTTCAAGTTAGTGGAGAAAAGACAGTCCGTCCAACTGATCTCCAGAACAATGGGTGAGGACATGGCAGAAACAATGTCATTCTAAGTTTTAAGCACTTTTAAAAATCCTAAAATTATGGCTGTGGAGATAGCTCAGTGGTCTAAGTGCCTGCCTAGGTAAGCACAAGGACCCAGGTTCTGTCCCTGGTACCACATGCTGTGTCGGCCCGACCTGGGCAGGCTGAGCCTGCCAAAACTGGGGGAGGTTGAAACAGGAGGTTCACTATGTGTCCAAGTTGTCTAGTAAGACACTGTACCAAATACATTAAATTTTTTTAAATCTTAAAATTATATGTTCAGTTTTGCTGCAAAATAATTTTTGTTGTTATGTTTTAGATCAGGTCCTACTATATAGTCCAGGCTTGGTTTGAATTTGCAGTGATCCTCCTGTCTCAGCCTCCCAAATAGTTGGGACCTCAAGAGCACACCACCATACCTGAAATAATAAGCTTAATTTCTTTTTTTGTTTGTTTGTTTGTTTAACAATTAATTTCTTTTAAAAAATATTTATTTAGTTAGTTATTTTTTACATGGTCTTGCCACACAATTCAGGCTTGTAGTGATCCTTTTGTCAGCCTCCCCACCACTAGGATTATAGGGATGTGCTGCCACGCCCAGGTTCTGGGACCAGCATAAACTACTGGGGATTGAACCCAGGTCCTTGCGCTTGCCAGACAGGCATTTAGACAGCTGAGCTATCTCCCTCGCCCAACGCATTTAATTTCTAAGCAAACAGAAACATTTATAACAAAGATTCCTTTGTAATAAAAGATTCCTTTGATTTCTCTTTTTGTCAGAGTAGGAAATTGATATTAAGAGGTTATAGAACGAAAACAAGGCATTTATTTCAACAAATTCCTGCTGAGCACTAGCCAGCGTGTGCTGGTCACTGTGCTAACCTCTGGGAGGACAAGAGTGAAGGAAAATGATGTACAGTCTAATAGCAACTAGGGTTATGAATGGGGCTAGCTCGGTATGTAGCGCCCACCTGTGACCCCAGCACTTCAGAGGCTGAGGAAGGAGCTTCTCTAAGAATTTGAGGCCAGCCTGGGCTACATAGTAAATTCGAGGCCAGTTGAACTACATAGCGAGACCCTGTTTCTTACAAAAAAAAAAAAAAAAGAAGAAGAAGAAGGGCTGGCCTGATAGCTCAACAGACTAAAGCGCCTGAGAGCACAGCAGCCAGGGTTTGGTCCCTACTGTGCTGTGCTGACCCTGCCTCTGGAATACGCTGAGACAGCAATTGAAACTGGGCATGGTGGTGCGCACCTGTAATCCCAGGGCTTGGGAGGCTGAAAACAGGAGAATCACTCTGAGTCCAATCTGTGTAATGAGACCCTGTAGACCCTATAGACTCTGTCCTAAATAAAAATAAATGAATGAATGAATGAATAAATAAATAAAACTGTAAAGCAAGAGGATGATGGGACAGCTGGGGGACGCTTGTGAGGTGAGCTGAGGTAGAACCTGAGAGGAAGAGGCACTGGAGGGCGGGAACAGTGTGTTCAGAGGCCCTGAGGCAGGCAAGGGCTGTGGACCTGGGCCAGCTGTGGACCTGGGCCAGCTGTGCACCTGGGCCAGCTGTGCACCTGGGCCAGGGGCAAGAACGGAAGAGTGGTGGAGAGGGGCTCACCAGGAGCAGCAGGTGAGGCCATCCACCAAGTGAGGGCCTGGCTGTCACTGTGAGATGAAGGCCATTTGTGCTGTGACAAGGTTCCGCTGACATTTTTTAAAAATTATTTTTGAGACAGGGTCTCAATATAGAGTCAGGCTAGCCTTGTACTCTCAGTGATCCCCCTGCCTCAGCCTCCAGAGTGCTGGCAGTAGAGGTGTGTGCCACACGCTCTGTCCAATTTAGATTTATTATTATTATTATTATTATTATTTATTTATTTATTTATTTATTTATTTTGGTGGAACCGGAGATTGAACTCAGGCCCTTGCACTTGCCAGGGAAGCGCTTATTCCACTGAGCCATCTTCCCTGCCCACCCTCCCAATTTAGGTTTTATTTTTTTAATTTTTTTATTTTTGTCTTTTTGAGACAGGGTCTCACCATGCAGTTCAGGCTGGCCTTAAGCTCACTTTGTAGCTCAGGCTGGTCTCGAACTCACAACAATCCTCCTGCCTCAGCCTCCCGAGTGCTAGGATTACAGGCCTGCGCCACCACGCCCGGCTCCCAATTTAGGTTTTAAAAGGATCCCACAGGCTGCTTTCATTCTGCAATGAGACCGCACAGGTCAAAGGCAGAAGCGCGGAGCAGCAAGGTCCAGATGGGAGAGAATGCCAGAGTGGACGACAGCTGGAGGTGAAGAGAGGTGGACTCTGGAGATGTTCAGAAGGCAGAGCCCACAGGCTTTGCTGGCGGTGACTGGGGCAAACAAACCAGCCTGGTAGGGCTCAGCCTGTGCCTGCCTATACCTAGGGGAGAAACCTGCCCAGGCTGGCACCTCCACTAAGTGCGATGAAGCAAGTTAGATCTGGGGCTATAGGAAGCTGGGGGTAATTTCAAAATGCGGTGTAGGGGGTTGGGGAGATGGCTCATTGGAATAAGCGCTTCCCTGGCAAGCGCAAGGGCCTGAGTTCAATTCCCAGTTCTGCAAAAAAAAAAAACAAAACAAAAAAAACAAAACGGTGTAGCTGGGTTTAAATATACCAAACTCAGAAATGAAATTTTGTAGTCAAGTGTGGTACTAAATGCCAGATAATCCCAGAATTTTGGGAGGCTGAGGCAGAAGGGTCAAAATTTGAGCTCAGTCTGGGCCACTTAATAAACTGTCTCAAAATTAAAAAAATGGCTGAGGTGGTAGCTTGGCGAGAAGGCTGATTCTTGGATTCAGTCAACCAAGTCCAGCAAGCTGCCCTGATCTGGGGCACTACGGTTGGAGCCAGGGCCCAGCAGGAGCTCAGAATAGCAGCAAGAATGCCGGGGACCAGGGCTGCATTGGTGGGGCTCTTCCGGGAGATTGAGCAAGCCTGGGTTGCATCAGAGACCCCGGGGGGCATGGGCGGGGCAGCTTCCCTCCGTTCCCCAACACTGCTCCCTGGGTCACACTTCCACTTGCCACCTGCCCCCGTCCCCTGGGCCAGCCCCAGGCAAGTGACTCTGGCCTGGGCCTCTGTTTCTGCACCTGCGAAGCATGGTGAGCAGGTGCCCGCGTGGCAGGCTGGCTGTGGATTCCGGGACACAGACCGTCTGGAGCATGGAACACGATCGTGTAACTGAGGTCCCGCGGCCGACAGGGGACCAGGTAGACAGCCAATGCCCACCCCTCCAATACTTAGCGGGCAGCCAGGCTCACATGGGGGTGGGGACCGGGGTGGGGTTGGGGAGACAGGGCTCAGCTCAGAAAGGAAACGCCAGGCACAATCTTTCCTTCCTTCGACCCTGGGCATGGCCAGACCTGAGTATGTAAAGACCCGGGCCTTCAAGGAAGCCCCAGCTTCTGCGGGGCGGGTCCCCCAGACAGAGTCTTTCGTCACCAGAAGTGCTGGGAAAGGTTCCAGTCGGCTGGCAGCTTCCACCCTCCTTACGCTCTGATCCGGGGATTTCCCCAGCCTGTGAGGAGCAGTGGGGACTGTGATAGGGGTCCCCTGGTTCGCCATGCTCCCCCACCCCAGCCGCTTCGCATGCACTCTTGACTTTCTGCTGATTTTATTTATTTATTTATTTTGAGGGAAAATAAACCTTAGGGCAAGGATACTAGAAAGGGTAGGGGGTGGGGTGGGCTTCAGCACAGACCCCTCCTCAGAACACGACTCTCGCAGTGGGGTGGTGGCAAGGACCCTGGTAGGCACAGCGTCCCGGAGCCCAACACTCCTCATTTGGAGGGCCGAGGTGAGGCCTGGGACGGGATCCGGGGCAGCACTGGCTTCTGGAGTGGGTGTAGGTGACGGGGTCGGCTGGCTTTAGTTGACTGCTAGAAGCCTTGAAGAAAGGTCACTCAGGGCTCAGGGAGAGAGGAATTCTAGGACATCATTCCAAGAGATCCTCTCCTCTCTAAGGCCCCACCGCAGGATGAGCTCAGGAGCTGGCTTCTCGTCTGGTCCTGAAAGTAGTGGAGTCCAGTGGGCCGCCTCTCCCAGCATCACGACCTCCGTAGGGAAAGAGCTGAGTACTGAGAACCGAATGGAGATGTTGGGGTACATAGAGCTGAAAGTCTGGCCCCTAGCTTCATCCAAATCCTCCCAGCCTACCGAGGGTGAGGGTGCCCAACCTCCTGAACCCCGCACAGGCCCATCCTGAGTGAAGACTTCGCAAGGCCCTGCTCCCCTCTCTCAGGAGCTGTACATGGCGGTGCACACCTGTATTCAGAGCACTCCAGAGGCTGAGGCAGGAGCACCGCTAGGAGGTTAAGCAGGAGTTTGAGGCCTATCTGGGCTAATTTAATAGTGAAACCTTCTCTCAGAATACACTAGCGGAAAAACAATATCACACAACTATTAAAGGAAAACAGACTGAACACAGGAAGAAAGGACACCAAGAAGGGTTAGGAGGCAATGTATTACACTGGTGGGCCTGACTGGGATCCATCATATAGAGTGAGTGCCTGGCAAGGTTTTTGGAATTTTATAGGGCGAACAAGCAAGGAGGTACAAAGGCAGATTTGCTGCATTGTGATTGGTTGATTGGATGACATCATGCATTGCTGTGGGAGTTTAAGTGTCTCAAGTGACGTGGCAAGACCATCAGCTAAACAAGCATGGGTTAAACTTAGAAAGAAATGTGCTATTATAAGGCTTGTCCCGACATGTCCATCTGATTTTTGCAGGCATTCTTGGCAGGCTTTATTTAAAATGTTAATTTCCTTTTCAAAACCAGTGATAGGCAATAAATAACCAGCTATCTGTGTTTCCCTGAACTATGTACACAAAAACAAGTGGCCAGTCCACAGGACTGTGGTTTGCCCAACTCTGTTCTAGACAAGAACTTACGGTCAGGGCTTAGTACTGCCCAAGTTGGGAAGTATAGTCCCTCTGAACTGGGAAGCAGCACAGGGATGCAGGGTTGGGGTTGGGGGAGATGCGAGCTACAGGGTAGATGAGGAAGGGTTCATAGTAGTGCTCTCTGACCAGGATTAACGTCCTGCCAATAGCTGCAGGGTTCTATTCCAGGACTGCTGTCCCAGCCCCGCCTCCGGGGTGCGCTGAGATGCGACTGAGACTCGGTGGGGGTGGGGGTGGGGAGCGCACCTGTAATCCCAGCACTTGGGAGGCTGAAAACTGGAGGATCACTATGAGTCTGATCTGTGTAGGAAGACCCTGTACTAAATACATTAAAAAACAAACAAACAACCCCAGACATCCTGCCAAAGATCCCTGCAGCTGGCCTTTGCACACTACTGAACTAGTCCTTAAATTATGGCACAGAAGGCTGACGGCCAGAGACGCGGCTCACAGTTTATGGAAGTTTCTGTTCATAGTCGGCAAGCTCCAAGCAAGAGTGGCGTGGAAGAAGAGAAAGAGCTCAAGATACAGTAGCATGAAGCAGAGAGGGATAGAGGAAGGAGCGATATACAGACATAACCCTTCCCGGCCACGCCCCCAGGGACCTGTCTCCTCCACCAGGCTTCTCCTCCCAACATCACGTTTGGGCAAAGGGCTGGCCAAATAGCTCAGTGGATTAAAGTGCCTGCTTAGGCAGATGCAAGGGTCAGGAGTTTGATCCCCGGGCCTGCCATGCCGGCCCGGCCCCTGGGGCACACTGAGACAGCGATTGAGACTGGGCGTGGTGGCACAAGTCCATAATCCTAATACTTGGAAGGCTTTAAAAAGGAGCAGGAGGATTACCGGGAGTCCGATCTATGCAGTGAAACCCTGTCCTAAAATACAACACAAACAACAAAAATCAACTGATGAATATCCTGCCCCATCATCCAATGAGCTTCCCGAACGTCTGCGAGCCCTGAGGTGGGGGGAGAGGGGTCGCGCATCTAAGACATAAACCACACCAGGGACCAAATAGAAGTTTCTAAACTTCTCTCACCGGTTTAGCTGGTAAATTAAAAGCAATACCACAGGTAGGGCTGCCTAGGAAGGGGCTTCGGTACGTGGAAGCCACGTTGCTAGCAGTCTTCATTCCTGATTTTCCTAGAATAGTCTAAGGCCTCTCACTATATGACGAAGAGTTGCTTTCCAGTTCACGTCAGATCAAAAGTAGTTTACAGCCGCATTCCCTACGAAAATTCAGAGATCTATGGAATTGTAAAGCGATCAAATAACCTAGGACCTGCCATGATATTCTGTGATCTGGGACAATTTATTCCTCCTCTTTTTTATTAGTCTACATTTGTCCATAGTAAACACACTCCACATGGGGGAATTGAGACATGTAGCAGCTTGATCCTTCCCACGGCCTGTCCCGCCCCCTGCATCCTGTCTCCTCTCATCCTGGATCCCTTCCCTTCCTTTTGAAGACCCAACTCTGATTCACTGAGCTGATTAAGGCCAATTTATGAAATTAGAACCACAGAGGGTAGGGTTAGGGATGAAAGCCTGGCCCTGTGTAGTGGAGAAATTGCCAGCACCTGAAAAGTAGCTCTAGGTCCAATTGCAAACTCAGGACTAAAGTGGCTACTGTTGAAGCCACTGAGTGTTGGGATGTGTTTTTGTTTTGTGAGACAAGGTCATGCTGTGCAGGTCAGGCTGGCCCTGGACTGTGGAGCTCAGCGATGGTTAGGAGACGACTAGACTCTTGTAGGCTAAGCAAATGCTCTTTCATCTCTATCCCATTTTTTCTCTTCTTCTGGTACTGGGTATCCGCCCAGGTCTTCTCATCAAGCTACTGCCCAGCCTCTCTTCTTTATTTCTCAGTTTGGGACAGGGTTTCAGGAAATTACAAAGTTGCCTAGGTTGCACTTGAGCTCGGAAACCTCCTGCCTCAGCCTCCCAGTGGGATTATGGTGTGCCCGGTCATGCGTGTTTTAGTGTGTAATAATCCACTATCTAAATGTACCAGAAATTCCAAGTCTCTCCTTTTGTTACTGAGATTCCATTTATATCTAGTTTGGATCTATGATAATGTGGATAGAACATTTTTTCTTTCAGTGCATATGTCATTTATGTAGGAACCTTACATAACAATGCCAGGTTGTAGGATAGCTACGAGGATAACTATCTTCAGAAGACATTATTAGTTTCTGAAAGTAGTTCAGACAAGCTGGTGATATAGCTCAGTGGTACAGCACTTGCCTAGAATGTATAAGGCTCTAGGTTTGATTCTCCAGCACCACACACACACACACACACACACACACACACAAGGTAATTGAGATAAGAGTTCCAGTTGCTCCATGGCTTGGTCAACACTTAGCATTGTTAATGTTTTCCACTTTATGCATCCGGTAGGCATGTAGTGGTATCTGGTGGGTTTATCTTTTGTGCTACTGAGGACTGAGTGTAGGATCCTGGTACTAAACTCCACCTACAGCCTTTTTTGAGACAAGATCTCACTAAATCACCAAGTTAGGGTTTAAACTTGTGATCCTCCTGTCTCAGCCTCCCAGATGGCTGGGATGATAGGCGTGTGCCACTATGGTTGGTTTATTAGGGTTATAATGCATGCGCATTTCCCTGGTAAGCAATGATGTTAAACTATAATCCTTTAAAAACAAAGACTGCCCCACAAAGCAGGATATGTCAATATCCTGTCACCATAATACCAATACATGTCACTATCATCGGGTGATGATGATCTTTGCAGAGATGTGATGATAGATTATTGCAGTTTCTGTTGATTTTTGCTGCAAGGTCTTTGTTTGCTAATCTTCCTGAAGGCTTAGAATTTACTATGCAAACAGCTCCCAGAACACTCACCTATTTGCCCTTCCTTATAAACGAGAGCGCAGAATGACCACAATTCCGATAGTGCAGATAAAGTCATCAGGAGATATTTATTGAGCACCAGCTGTGTACCCAGTACTGTGGGAGGGCTGTGAAGGCCACAGATCAACACGGGGATGAACCCTGCCCTCGACAGGCTTACAGTGTAGGTGGGGATAGTCAGCGGGGGCCCATGGAGGGCTGAGGGCACTCAGCCCCAGCTCGAATATTACAGGAACTGGAGGATGATTAAGATCAGACCCGCTAAGTGCTCTGGCACCTCCAGGAGGTCAGTGTTGGGTGTGGGGACAGAGCCACGCCCCACTAGGCTCCTGTCAGCCCTTGTAGGTGCCCTCCATGGTCCCAATGCCATCTTTGTCTGACTTGTTCAGATGCTACTCAAAGTGCAGTGAGATAGGGGGGTGGGGAAGGTTGGAGACAGCCACCCACGGTCACCTTTGGCTTCCGAGGTCTGGGGTCTCTGTCCTACAAACCCACTCTCCTCACCCTACACTTTTAATACAACAGGGAGTTCTATGAGGCCATCCAGGACTCCACCCCAGAGCTATAAGGAAGAGGTCATACTGTTATAAGGTAGAACTAGGGAGCCCTATGTCTTGGTGTTGTGGAACAGATGTGCACAGCTGCCACTCATAGCCAACAGGGTACTGGAGATGAAGGACTTGGGGGAAGGGAGAGCAGCAGAGGGGCCTTGAGAGCCAGCTGGAAAAAAGGGACAGCTGGGGGCCCCCAAAAGTAGAGAAGGAGCCAGGCTCCCTGGGGGTGGCACTGGGGTCTGGGAGCGGGTCTCTATAGTGCCCAATCTTTCCTGCTTCAACAGGACGGAGTGGGACATTGCAGTCAGAGCAGGGATCTGTCCCAGGCTGTGCCCACTTCACGGTCACCTGCCCAACTCCAGGGGTGAGAGGACCCCAAAGTTTGTGACGATGTTCCTACTTGGCTGGGCCCCTTCAAAGTGCTATAATCTGTTTGCTTTTCAGATCCTGTGGACTCAGGACTGATTTGGAGGGTGCAGAGAAGGGAACTGGGTCCCTCTGGTTGGTGCCACCCCATGGGTGAGGGCAGGGGAGAGCACAGCAGGCATGAAGCCAGCCTGTGCTGTCTACAGGAGATGGGGACAAAGAATGTAGGAAGAGAAGGTTTTAAATAACATTTCATATAATAAAAATACCCAGCATTCTCTGAGCCTACCACTCTACTGCCTCATTTCTTTTTTTTTAAATAATTCTAATGCCAGAGGCTGGGCTGGGGGCAGGGAAGGGCAGGCAGGTATGTACATGGGGAAGAGCTTAAATTAAAACACAAATAATAATTAAGACGCACAAAGTGGAGGGTGAAGGAAGGAGGTGTGGACGGGGCCGGTGGCCCGCCAGTCTCTGGGAGCCTGCAGCTGCTGGTGGGTGATCAGGGCTTCCTCTTGCAGAAGACCAGGCGGCGTTTGGAGTGGTAGAAATCTGTGGAGACGGAAGAGTGTTAGCCTGGGTGCCCCAGAGAAACACTGCCACCTATGGGTGTGGATGTTGGGAGCCTCCAGAGGCTTATGGGGACCCTATACTGCTGCCCAGGCAACCAGAGGAGGCTGAGCACTGCGCTGGGCTTCCTGGTCATCGCAGAGGCAGCATGTGCGTGGGTGCTCTGAGGTCCCGCTGACTCCTTCTGTGCACTGCCTCGGGCCTGCGAGCGCCTCACTACTGCAATGATCCTCGTCACCAATAGCCTTAAACTAGTGCCCATCCTCCTGCCTCAGCCTCCCAAGTGCTGGGATTACAGTGTGCGCCACCATGGCCTGCTGTTTTCATTCAATCCAGTGCCTGCTCTGTGCCTGACATTGTCTGGATGCCAGGGATTTGGCAACGGATGAGAGACACAGACCTCTCTTGTAGAGTGCCGTGGAAGGAAGGGGAAGGGACTTCTGTGGATGGGAGAGGACAAAGTCTGGAGTGAGAATGACTAGCATGTCTGCACAACCCTCTGCCACAAGGACACTGCCTCTCTGAACCCTGCACCCCTGCTCCTAAAGGGTGGCCAGGGTGGCACAGGGCTGCCTGAAGGCTAAGCGAGATGCGCCTTAAGAGCTGCAGTGCCTTGTCCTGTCCTGTGTGCCCAGCACACGTCAGCTTGTGGCTCTCTGCCACAGTCTGCATGCAGGCCACCTAACACTGGGCTATCTCACTCCTTTAAGGTAAAAGCCCTTAGATCATGGAGTCTGTGGGTCCTGGTCCCTTCTGTGTCCTCCCTGCACCTGTGCTCACCTGTCATGCTGGTCTGCCGCCGTTTTCGGCTCTGAGAGGTTCCAGGGGTCTCTGGGGAGCCCTCGGGCTGCTCAGAGGATCGAGGCACGAGGGTGCAGGACAGAGACAGGTCCACGTGGTCCTCCTGAGTCACTGCCCCCTGCAGCACAGCAGCTGAGGGGCTGGGCCGCCTGCCCCCTCCTGTGTCATCTCGGCCACCGCAGGAGCCCGGGGTCAGGTAGAGCTTGGGCACCCCCAGGCCACGGACCCGCTCCCAGACGAAGTTGCCTTCCAGTGGAGTCTCGGTGACAAAGTCGAAGTTCCACCGCTGCCGGGCCTCCTGCAAGCAGCTGGCCATGAGCGTGTCACAGTCACGGCGCAGCTGCTCACTGTCCACTGGGCCGAAGAGGCGGCGGCAGGCCTTGCTGCTGTGTGGGATCTGGCGGGCATCCCCAGATGGCTGCGACATGGCACCTGCATGAGACAGGAGGTGGGCCGGTCACTAGGGCAACAGGGCCACGCCGTGCTGCTCCCAGACAGCTTCCTGTCAGGGGTCTCTCTGGTTCCTGCCCGCTGATTTCCACCACCCTCCTCCCACGGAGCCCCACAGACCTGGGGAACAGCTTAGCCCACCAGTACCCTGAGGTCACAGGGGAGTCGGAGGGGGGGCTATCTCCACAAACGCTAGGGCACTGACATCACTTCATTGTTCCCTGTGGGCTTTCTTCATGGGTGTGAACATCGCAGCTCCTCAAGAACCCAGACCCTAAGAGTTTCCTGATCTGAGCCCCGGACTATTCCCAAACCAGTATCAGGCCAGGGCTTCTCTGGCCTCCTGAATTTTCCTCCCTGCTCCTGTGCAGCCTGGTGTATTTCCTCTGCTGTCCCAGGAAAACCCAGTCTATTCCAAGGACCTACCGCTGCCCAGCTGGAGTAACCCAGCACCGAAAATTAATTAATATGCCCTGGATTTGGGGTTAAAAAAGAAACATGTGGGGTTAGGTGTAGGCAGGACACACCTGTAGTCTTAGCTAATCAGGAGCCCGAAGCAGGAGGATCTCAAGTTTGAAACCAATCTGAGTGGCTTAGCAAGACGCTGTCTTAAAATGAAAAGTAAAAGATGTAGGTCAGTGGTTGAGAGGTTGAGAACCTGCCTGGCACTGTGAGGCTCTGAGTCCTGTCCCAAGCAGTAGTTGGGGGCAGGGTGGACAGCCAGGTCATCCCAGCTGCATTGTGTAACAAAAAGCCACTTCTCCTGGTCTATAACAAGGCCTTGAGTGCTGGGGAGATACCCCAGTGGAATAAGCGCTTGCCTAGCAAGCACAAGGTCCTGAGTTCAATTCCCGGTACTGTAAAAAACCAAAACAAAAACACAAGGCCTTGGGCAGTTTAAGGATCATGGCTTGGATGCGCACTTGGGCCCTGGGCAGGGAAAGTGGCTATTATTCGAGGCAGTGGGAAGTTTCAAGGCTGTGGTGTGTCCCAGCAGAGCAGAAGGTCACCTTGCACATGTCTGGGCTGTACTTGCCTCCTCTACATAATGGGAGCCCTGGGGCTGGGAGATGGCTCGGTGGAATAAGTGTTTCCCAGCCAAATGCAAGGGCCCAAGTTCAATCCCCAGTTCTGAAAAAAAAGAAAAAAAAAAAAAAACAAAGAAAGAAAAAAGGGGGGTGCCCTGCTCTGTACAAGGGGACACTGTCTCTCTGCTCACACCGAGGGATGCTGTAACTGACATGGTACATGGGAAGCCTTAGAAGTGCTCCAGTTTCTGTCTGGGGCTCAGGGCCACCTCCTGCAGACAGCTGACAGGACAGGTGCCAAAGGCTGAGGGCTTTTCCCAAGGGGGGGTCATGTTATCAGGCAGATGGCCTCGGGGACAGGAGGGGCCAGCCAGGCTGGGCGAGGACTAGAGCCCCACCCTGCCAGGTGCATCAGGTGATCCAAAGTCTAGACGCCTCTCAGATCCAGCCCTCAGGTCCCAGGAACTCGTTCTGCAGGTACAGAAAATTAGAGGCTGCCCTCTACTGGGCTCCACCCCTCCATTCTAAATGAAAGTGGAGGACAAGCTGGCCATCAGGGCTAGATGGCCATTGAAGGCCCAGAGGTCTTTCTGTGGTCCAAGTGCTGAGTCCAGCAGGGCAGCAGGAGTGCTGGGCAGCATGGTGCTGGAAGGCCATAGGTTTTTTGTTTGTTGGAATTGAACTCAGGGCTTGAGCATGGCAGGAAAGTGCTTATTCCACTGAGCCATCTCCCTGGCCCAGGAAGGCTCTAGGTTTTAAGAAGAAACACACCCAAGCTGCACAGCTGGAGGGCTTATGAAACTTTCTCTTAAATCCAGCAAGTAAACGGTCCAAGATCCACTGTCTCAAAAAGAGGCCACTATGTGGCAGAAAACACCCCCATCCCCCAGAAAACCTCTGGCCATCCTCATCGGGGCAGGCCTCGGGATATACTTAAGACTTACCAAGCAATTTACAACTCCTTCTTACAGGAGTAAAAAGCTCAGAGAATTAACCTGTCCAAATTCAGGGCTCACAGATGGCACAGGCAGGATTCAAATCCAACCTTGTGTGCCCTGAGTCCTGTGTTCCAGGACTGAACACGACTCTCTCATGTTTATTTGTGCTAAATTGCCCAAACTGGACTTGAACTGCGATCTTTCTGCCTTGGCCTCCTAGAGTGCTTGGATTACAGGTGCGGAACCCTCTGAACTGCTTGCTCAAGAGAGAGGTATTTTTAAGCACAGCCGGGAGCGCGCCCAGCTGTGCGCTGGAGCAGCGGTCACTCGGTGGGCGGCGGGTCGGCTCCTCGCGCAGAGGCCGCGTGGGGGCGCCGGGCTCCAGGAAATCCCGCTCGGGGCGGAGGCGCGCGGGCAGGGCCGGGGCAGCGGCTGCGACCGACGATGACTCAGTTTCCTGCAGAGCCACTCCCCGCCCGCCAAAACTCCGCTTCCACTCGGGCTGCTGCGCGTCACTCGGGGTGGGGCCGGGGCGGGGGCAGTGGAGCAGGAGGGGCCGGGGACCGCGAACGCGTCACGGCTCCCGAAACTCCGCGGCCGTGGGGAACCACGCTCGGGCAGAGTCCGGCCACGCGCGCGCGCACGCCCAGGCTCCTGCGCACCGAGACGCGTACGCGCGCGGGGGCGCCGAGCTGCGACCCCTCCACCTTATCTCCACGCCCAAAGCACGGGATGAGTCAGATCCCAGGAAAATAAAAATAGACGAGAGCAAGAAAACAAAACCGCCCGGGAGCCCTCCCAGAAACGCGACGTGGAGGGACGGAAATAGAAAGGAGGCTGCCGGGCGACCCCAGAGCCGGAGCCACCGGGGACCGAGGCGCACGGAGGGCGCAGCGTCCCCGCCTCGGCCCGCGGATGCGCCCGCCCCATCCGCGCCCTCCTCTGGGATCCCGGGACCCCGCGCTCCCGACCAGACGGAAGAGCCCCGCCCAGCCCCCTGCCCAGCTCCCCGTCCCCGAGGGCGCGCCGGACGCCGGAGACCTCCTGGTGTCCCGCCTCCCTGGGAACAGCGTGTGCCGGCCAAATAGGTCACTGTGCTGACGGGCAGGACAGGGACGGCCGGGCGGGCGGGAAGAGAGTTCTGGGGGCTGTGCTCCCCAGCTGGGGCGGGGTGCTGATCTCACGTCCCGTCCCCCGAGGGTCTCTGTCATCGTGAGTCACCTCCTCGTCGTCCTCGAGGACATGTCCTGGCACGTTCCTGGGGCTCAGGGACTGCCCGCGCTGACCTCGGCGCCCAGCGGGGCGGGGACGCAAGCGGTGTAAGACCTGGACCTCGGGCCGGACGGAGCAGCCCCAGGGGCCCTCGAGCTCGGCCGGGCCCGGTTTCCAGTAAGCTCGCTCCATCCGCGTCCCGTCCCTACCGGGGACACGGCTCGGTCCCCACCCTCGAGGACAGCCGGTGTCAAGGGCTCGAGGTCCAGCTGTCCGTGCGAGTCCTCAACACAGCCAAACCCGCACCACGCCCTCAGGCCCTGGTGTCCGCGACCACAAACACGTCTCCGTCAGACCCACGCTGTCACTTCCGCGGCAACACCTGCGAGGCCAGCGCGCACCAAGGACACGCAGCCCGCGGACGCGCGGGACGCGCCTCGGGCCCCCTTCACGGCCGCCTCACCTTCTTTCGCGTCTAGGAGTTCCCGCGGTTCCGAGAAGTTCCGTGCCGGATCCCGATCCCCGATCTACGCTCGTGGTTCCCGAGTCCAGATCACCAATCTGCCTTCCCAGCTCCGTCCCCAGGCGGTACCGCTCAGCAGCTACTACTCCTCTGCGGGCTCTGCCCCCAGCGCCGGTTATAAGAAGTGCGGCCCCGCCCCGGCCGTGGGCGGCCCTCGGGCGGGCAGGGCGGGTCCTGCTGGCCACCGCCTGTCCCGGCCCCAGCCCTGTCGCTGGTCTGTGTGCTGGACACGGACTTATGTGCCCAATAGCGGGGCCAGCAGCCGGGCATCAGTCCCCGGAAGAGGACAGCATTGTGAGGAAGAGTCCCTGGACCCCCAGTGACCGGCTCTGGTCGGGGCAGGGTTTCGGATCTGTGGCTGTGATTGACTTTAGGGACAGGGGACCAAGTTATGTCAAGGATGGTCTTCACATGGCCACACAGTGCTGGGGATACTGAGGCTCGCAGTCCAGGAACCCGGCTCTGATCACAATGCAAACAAATGGCCAAGTTGGACTTTTGCACCGTGACAAAGCCCCTGACTCGCCACCCTTATTTCTGAGGATGCCTCATGAAGAAATACCTTAGTCCCTTTACTGAGCATTCCTGCCTTTACTAAGATAATATTGATAAGGGACAACTCTCGAAGTGCTCGCTAATGATTCTGAAAGATACAGATGCAACCTAGGCATAGTGGCGCACACCTGTGAGCCCAACACCCAGATATCTGAGGCAGGAGGACTACCACAAGTTCGAGCCCAGCCTGGGCTACAGAATGAGTCCATGGCCAGCCTATACTATATAGTGAGACTATCTGAAAAAGAAAAAAGGATTCAGAAACGAGGGTCCCAGCTGCCCCTTTAAAGGCCTTCACCCATCACCTGTTTGCCTTCTGCCTTAACCTGAGACAGCTACAGTTTTTCTTTTGAGAAACTGTAGACAGTGGAATGCTCATCTGAACAGAAATTGCACTAAAAAATAGAATCTCAGCTGTGCACAGCTAGGATTGCACCTCTCAGCTGCTGAGTGGCTTGGAAGTCTCTGCCCGGACATGCCCGGCTTTCCTCTACTGTACATGCGCTGACCTCAGGAACTCTGGCCTCCTTCTCTCCTCTGGTCCTCTCCTGGCCTGTCCTGCAGCAGCAGACAACTCCAGAGGGTGGGGGCACAGCTCGGACCCTCGCCCACCTAGCCCTGGAGTCCCTCCGCCTGGTGACTGGGCTCACCCACCCTGGCCCTGTGTCCACCTCCTCCCACCATGCCTTGTGCTTTCAGGAGCTTTACATAGACTCTGTCTGTTTACTTTGGGGGGAGGGGGAGGTTTCTTAATGAAGGCTTATGGTGAATTATTTAAAGTTTTGTGGTGTTGAGCTTCACAATAAAACAATTCTTTTTGTTGTTGTTGACATGAACAAGTAGGATTTTTTTGTTGTTTTTTTGTTTTGTTTTGTTTTTTAATACCCTTGAGCTCACCACTACCACAGCCCCTGCCCATGTCCCCAGAAAGTAGGTGGCCAGGCTGCGGAGAGAGGTGAGGTAGAAGAAAAGACAGGTGAAAAGGAGACAAGGAAAATCCTGACTTCATTTGATTGGGGTTTTTTTGTTGCTTTTTTGTACTGGGGATTGAACTACTCAGGACCTTACACTTGCCAGGCAGGCACTTATGCCACTGAGCTATATCCATGGTGAAAATTCTGATTTTAAAACTATACTTTGAAGAAAAACTACAGTGTCAGTGCACAAAGTTACCCAAGGTGACAAAGCCCCCCCCCAGGAAGCTCATCAGGAAGGGTCTATAAGCTGTCAAAAGACCAGTGTGCTGGGCCCCAGTGTGAGCCTCCCTGCCACACCTTCCCTTTGCCTCACCTCCTCAGGTGAGGCCCTACTAAGTGGTGCCCGCCCTGATGTCCAGCATCTGCAGCCTCCCACGAGTAGGGGAAGCTGAGGTCCCATCTCCTCCTTGAGGGCACCTCCTCAGACCTTGTCCAGGGACAGAGAGAGGCTTAGCCTGGGGATAGCAGGTCCTGATGAGCTCGTGCCCCAGACTGGGGGAAGTGGCCGAAGGAAGAAGAGGCCTAAAGAAGGAGGATGTGAAGTAGGTTGGTGGCGGCTGCAGGAGCTACCCAGGAAGGGACAGGAAGTATGGGAACAATGTCACCACTTCTTAGAAAAGGACCGGGGACTCCCAGGCCAGCACAGTCATCTTTCACAGAAATTTACCTACACACAGGCTCCCAAGAAGTGAGACCCCCCCAACCCCAGAGAAAAGACGGAACAGAGAAACAACACTAAGGGGCCCAAAGACATTTATTTATTTATTTGTTTGCAGTACCAGGGATTGAAGTCAGGACCCTGTGCTTGCCCAGCAAGGGCTTATTCTACTGAGCTATCTCCCTGGGCCTTGGTTTTTTGTTTTTTTTTTTAAATAATGAGTTTGAGAGTCCCCACCTGGTCAGTGCCCATCACACTAATTGCAGCAGGAGGAGACTGAGAAACGCAGGTGAGCACGGACTGTCCGGACGCAGGGACCAGACTGTCACAGACCAATCGGTGACAGAATTCATGCCACAAAAATCCAGCCTTCCTTGGGGGCCAGGGAGATGGCTCAGTGGAATAGGCACTTCCCTGGCAAGCTCAAGGGCCTGAGTTCAATCCCCAGTTCCAAAAAACAAAAAAAAAAAAAGCCCGCCTCCCAAGTCCACTGTGGAAGCTTAAAATGTCGCTGTTGGAAGCTTGTGTCCTTGTCTGAAGCTCTGTTCTACGTTAAGTTTGCTCACATAATAGCTGGGCACGGTAGCACGTACCTGTGCCCCCAGTACTGTGGGAAGGTTGAGGCAGGGGGATTACAAGTGGAAGCTCGGCCTAGGCAATTGAGTAAGTTAGCAAGACCCTGTCTCCAGATTAAAAAACAACAATAATAAAATACAAAGTGTCCGATACGTAGTTAAGTGGGAAGGCCTTACGGCCCCTGGGAGGAGCATGCTGGGGAGTGTATAATCACTTAAATGGTCCCACATGTCTCCAATAGGTTTCCCAGGACACAGTGAAGTGGAGACTGGGGTGAGGAGGGTTACTAGGGAACAGCACACTGCATCCAGTACCTGCCCAGTAAGGGAAGTGGATTGAGCCAGGCAGAGTTGGGCTCAGATGGAAATAGGTGGAGGTCTGCAGAGGCCTAGGCTGACCCCATGCAGAGCTGTGCAGCGGGGATGGGAGCCTGGGATGGGTCTTCACAGCCCCGCTCAATGGTCCCCTGGATGGCAGAGGGTGCTGCTCTCTGGCTGGAGAACATCATCTGATGCCACGTCCTGACAGGGCTCAATCGTAACCACGCTTTGCACCCACCAGCCCACAGTGTTTCTGAGAGGTCTGCTGAACTCCTACTCATCCTTTGTGACCCATCCATCATAGTCCTCAGAGGTGAGGCCTCCACAGAGCGTGTACCAAGCTTTGGGGGCCTACTTGCTTCCTATACTGACTGAACCTGCTGGGCTGGGAGCCTGGAAGGGGTGGGTAGCATTTTGTTCATCTTTGTTCTCCTGAGGCTGGGTAACCCAAACCGTGAACTCTGTGCATATTTATGAGAGGGCCATTTGGATCCTGGAGGCTTCTGTACCTCTATTTATTCATCCACCTACCCATTCATTCATTAATTTTTTTAAATTTTCATGCTCAACCCAAAAACTAGATCACTCCCAATCGGTGGCCTTTTCCTCTCTCCTGTGCCATCTTGAAACATGCAGCATCTTGAATTTTATGTCACCATAAAAGTTATTTGTCCCAAGTGGCCAAAACAGCAAGCCTCTCCCATTTTCCCAGGTGCCCCTTTCCCAGCCCCACCCACCACAGGGTCATGTGATGAGTTTCCAGCCAATAAAATGGCAGAAGTGACATGGGGTGTGCACCTTCTTGTCTTTGACAGCCATGGCAAAACTAGGTCCCTATGGTGCCTGGGTCTAGGAGAGACTGTGTGGAGGACGGGGCCCACAGCTGGCAGGGTGAGCCTGAGAGAGGGAAGGAACCCTCGCTGTGTGAAGTCCCCGAGTCAGGGAAGTTGTTTGTTATGCAGCATAACCTCATCTAGGCTGTTCCTGGAAGTCTGGGTTGCCCAATGAAATACATCTGAGTATTCCCACTATTCTTCTGGCTGCTTTTTTTTTGGTATCAGGAATCAAACACAGGACTTTGTGCTTACAGGCAGGCCTTTGTGCCGCTGAGCTATATCCCCGGCTGCACTGCCTCGTCCTCT
>PVKA01030987.1:0-26703 GCA_004027165.1 Ctenomys sociabilis
TTTTTAGGGGATTACATTTTCAATTAAAATAGTAATATTATAAAGTACCATATATATTTGTACATATATACAATGGCCACAGGAGGAATAATAAATCAGTTTTTATTGTTTTCTAGAAACCATAAAATACGTATTAGAAATTGTAATACAAATAAAATATATATCAATGCCATGATGATTCTGTCTCTATCCATCAGCAAATTTTATATAAGAAATGATGATATATAGTTTTATAAATTTCAATATCATCATGATAATTCTTATGCCCGGATAATATTGTATCTTTTGAAAATAAGAAAGATTTTTATCACTGAATTTTAATGCTCCTAATTTTTTTCTTTTATTAGTTTTATTGAGTAGAAAATTGCAATGAGACTCCTTCAAAACAGATTGGTAAGAGAGTTACAACAATTAATACATTGCATATTGATGTTTTTGTACTAGTCATTCATAGCACAGGATGCAGACAAAATATCAGCAAATGGATTTGTAATTTCATGTTTTTTATGAGGAAAATAATAGATAGATCTTTGAGAAAGACAGATTGTTGTAGCCAGATATTATTTTCTTACAAGGACAATGGCTGGATCTAAGCTATGTATAATTTAAAATTATTTTGCTCATTGCATTAGGAAAAAAACTCTTGAGGAAAATTATGAACACTTCCAGCAGATATGCAAGATTTTCCTCATGTTTACACGAAATGTTACACAATTTGCTGTGTACAAGCATATTTTCCTTGGTATATTTAAATTATATTAGGGATTGATCATATATTTCCATGTAATCTTAATCATATTTAATCCTATGGTTTGCATGTTTCTAGTTTTTCCATCATATTATAGACTTTTCAGTATGTCAGAAATGTGATATATATACATATACATATATATATCTATATATCTATACGAATATTAGTTTGCAAATACATGCACACATATATATATGAATTTTTGCTTGAATTAAGTATTTTTACATTTAAAATATGAAAAATGGGTGTGAACCCGATGTTAGCGAGAAAATGGTCATCCAACTGTGTGTTCTTGCACAAACATCCACATAAATTCTTGCATTTTTCTGATACTGTATTTTGAACCCAGGACCTTCATCCTGAGCTTCATTTTCAGCCCTTTTGTAGTCTGCTTAAGTGTATAGCACTGAGGCAGCCCCTCTCTAAGTTGCTAAATCGCCAAAGAGGTACTTAAACTGTGAACTTTGTGCATCAATATCCTCCAGTGCTGGCATCACAAGTGTGTGTCTCTGAGCTTTGTATTTATGTTAATATATTTGCATTTCTTCAGAAACTATTCGGAGATTGTGGTTTTCATTTTGTATTTAGAATGAGTATATTAAGTAATCTTTCACAGCAGATTACAGTCATCATAAACAAAGTAATTTAATATTAACATATTGACTTTAGTGCCAACTATTGGGTAAAATAAATTTTTAATTTTCATATTTGTAAAAGTAAATAAACAATAAACAGACATTGCTTCTTTTTATTCTTAGTGATCCCATTGAAATCTAAAATTCTACTAGTATTAAAATACTGTATTTAGTAGTAATATTTTCTCCCAATTTTTATCAACAGATTCTGAGTTATTGTCACTTTATTGAAGAACCTCTATGGCTAGTACGACGGTTGCAATGATTAATACATGGCATGGTGTTGTCTTCACAGTAGCTATTCAGGAGCCAAATGCAGACACAATGCCTTGTCTAAATATTAGCACAAACATTTCTTCCAATTGAACAAAGAGAAAGTAGCCATATATCTATCCTATTTATATATATGAACTTTAATAGAATTTAATGATGTTTATGCGATATAACTTTAATACTTTTATCTTCTTTAATAGAACTACAGGATTTTGTTTAAGCTTTCAGTACAAAAGTTACTCAGTTTATATATTACATATATTTTCCCTAATGATTTATTTTAGTATCCTAAGTTAGAAAGCTCTATCATCAGTACATATATTTACTCTTTGATTTGGTATTGCACGTTTTGTGAATCGTGAGTCTTTTCCAGATATTTTTATATTCCTGAGGAGAACTATCTTCTACCTTATAAGATGGCACTTCTCTTCAATTATTTTCCCTCTGCTGTTTTAAACATATTAACGTTATGAATTAACAATACCAGAAAAATGTTACTCAATTCTTGCATAAACAAAAAAATTAAGATTCTGTTTCACTGCAAAAAATTGTCACCCATGGTTTCTTTAAACAGTCACCACACAGCAGGAAGGCAGGCCACAGTGCATCCAGGGTGTGGTTTCCACGGTTATTAATGGAAGATTTCCCGAAGTTCTGTGAGTGGTTGCCTGAGGAAAGCAGCTCCGGACAAGCACAGCAGCCTTGGTGCCAGTCATTCCTTCTTTAGTTAAGGAAGACTGGTATTTGCATTCAGATGCTTTTAAGTTTCACTGAAGATTGTCTGTTGAAAACTGTATAGGTTTACGGGATGAAATGTGAAGTGCTGATTTTATTTACATTTTTCCATGATTAAATAATGCAGATTCAGCTATCTACCACCTCATGTGCATCTCCATATGGGTGGATGTAGGCAGGAATATTTTTAGTTCTTTTTATAGACAAAGTGTGAAACAATGTATTTTTGCATGATTAATGTCTGTAAGAATAAATGAGTGCTCATTAGTATAATACTAGTGAAAGATTAGTAAAGAATAAAGCAAACAAGAAGGTTTGTAACAAGTAAATGTGTAAGATTAGTAAGAGATTTCTCTTTTAGACATTTCCACAACTAAAGTAGAGAACCTATGTTTGTCAGGAATAAATCTGAGATATTAAATGATTTTCTCCATTCTCTATATAAATGGCTTGGGTGTTATACATAAAGAAACACATGTATGATAAAATATATGTGATTTATCAGGACTTATTACATATCTGTCTTCATCATAATCATCACCTATAGCAATAATCTATGATTTGTTTGAAGGTTCTACTATTGTTATTGATCTCATAATACCATTGATATAATTCATATTGCTGATCTTAGATCTAAAGGGATTGAAAAATCTAAAAGTCCACATATGCAAAAATGCTAAAAATCTCCGTTGAATGTATAGCATTATAGAATTATCAATGTGCCTCTAAGTCATTAATTACCTTTACCTTAGCTTATTGTCATTTCTGGACTTGAGTATCTAAAGAACAGGTAAACAGTACTTTTGTGGAATTTTGTTTAACTTTTTCAGTTTAAGGGGATAACTGTTATAAGGCCATGTGGAAAATTGTGCTTGGTGGGCTCTCCAATGGTCGATGAAAATCTTAATATGACTTCATTTCCTTCCTTTCCATTCCAGGCTACATTACCTAGGTACAACTCAGTTTTTTTTTTTTTCCAAGTAGTTTATATTTTCTCTTAAAACTTTCCAGAAGTTGGTGCAGAGAAGTTTTTAAGATCACATTAATGAAGGGGTTTTGGACAATTGTTTCATTTCTTCTTTATTTCCAGATATTTATGGAGGTTATTTTGTTCTGGTTACCAGTTACTGAAGGAAAAGGAATAGATACTCTCAGATTAACTTAAAGTCATGGAAAAGGAAATACAGACACTCAGTAAAATGTCAGATGAAGTGAAGGAGACTAAGAATTTCTGTGGAAAAAAAAGACTAAATAATGACCCTAAATTCACTTCACATTGCTATCAGGAAGAAGCTGATTAACACATAGAGAAGTCCACAACGTTTTACTATCTCTAGAACACAAAAAACATGAAAATAATAATAGTACTTTATTGCTCAATATTTAAACTCAAGAATATGAAATTTAAAAATATTGTTAAATTAAACATAGAACTAAATATCACAATGAATATTAACCATCAAATCTCTAAAATAACTTTTTTTAAAAAAGTAAAATAAATTTAGAAAATTAAGATTTTATGAAAGAGAGGTGCAATGTTTAATTGCTTGATCAATTTGACATGTCTATATCTAGTACTCTGAACAAAAATTCTTTTATTTGATACTGGGGATTGAACTCAGGACCCTGCATTTACCAGGCAAGAGCATATTCTACTGAGCTGTCTCCTGGCCCTGAACAAATATCATGCTAACAATATGTAATATAACAATCATTGATAAATTGATATTCTTGCTTTGTAATACTATACCACTTTCATTGTTTTATGTTGCTTTTTGTTCTTGTCCTTGTCTTATTCTTCTTTTTACAAATCAAAATTTTCAGAAAAACCTGAATTGCTTTAAAATTAGAAGTTCCATAAATAGGTTATATTGTTTGATAGATCAAAACTCACTTTTAATTTTGAAGCAAAAAAAATCAGTACCTAACCAAAGTATAAAAATTCAGGAAAAATTCTAAAATAAAAATAGGTTAGGTACACAAAAGCGAGTAAAAGTTGAAAAACCCATTAATTTGCACAAAGGAAGAAAATATACTCAGTTTGCCAGCTTCTATATAGTTCTATCATACATGATAAATTTGAAGTGTAATGCAGTATCACAGCAATATAGACGCACCCATATTTAGAGCAGCACAATTTGCAATTGCTAAATCTTGAACACAACGTAAATGCCCATGAATCAGATGGAATAGAAAAGGAGGACATGAATGGAATTGATCAAAAAGCTGTGGCATTTTTATGCAATAGAGTATTAATGCTGCACAGCTATAGGAGAGATAATCTCAAGGCTTTGAACATGTAAACTGATGCAACTATACATGATGCTCATATGTGATCAATCGCACATGTTTGCACATGATGTTGTCTCTTTAGTAGAAGAACCTGAAAAGTAAACAGCACCCAAAAGATGCACTAGACATTGGGAAAGAGAGAAACTGTTGAGAAAGAAAGAACAACTTAATAGGTAAAAGTAGAAAAGAAAGGAAAAAAAACATATATATATATATATATATATATATATATATATGCTTGGCAAGATAGTTATGAGTTATGATACTGTCTTCTTTGGATTGATTGAAGGAAAAGTTTGTGCTAATATTGCTTGATCTATTGTTCATGCATATATCCTGTAACCTTAGTAAATAATTTCAAGATAAAAATATATAACATATTAACCATGGGTAATCTCCAGTTGTTTTGCAATTCTGCTACAGCTTTTCTCCTTAAAAAAAAATTAGAGAGGAAAACACAGAACTCACCTGAGTAGAAGGAATACATTAGAACAATAAAATCAAACACATATGAATATTTGAAAAACACCCCTAGGATATTAATTAGAAGTAATCAGAAAGTAGCAAATTACTCATACTAGAATAAACACACCCACTTTCAGAGGTCAGCCCTGCTGGAACCCTGAGACACCAGGCAGTCCATCCTGGGTGCACAGAGAAATCAGCAAGACCAGCAACAGGGCAATGTCTAAAGCAAGAGCAAGGAGCCAGCAGTGAGGCTCTGGAGAGCTCCAGCAACAGGAGATGAGAACCAGATCCACACTGAGAGGCTGAGAGTAGCTCTATAACCCACAAAATCTCCAAGGCAAATTTGGCTGGAGTATGCAGCATATTTCTGGATCTGACATGGACACAGTCAAAACTGAACAACACAGGCATTTTACTACTTTTATTCTCCCTTGTTTATCAAATTAACTATCCTTTTCCTGTCTGGTTGGAAGTCGTGTTGATTTTGTCGAGTGTTTTACGATTATTTTTTTCTTTGATATTTTTCTTTTATAAGGTATCTTCCTCAAATCACTTTTTTCTATGTTTTCATATTTTCTTCTTTCTTTTCTGCTCTACATCTCTGTTTTTTAACTGTTCATTTTTCTTACCAATCTTTTTAATTTTTTTCTATTGATAATCTTTCCCTCTTTCCTTAGCTCCTTTTTAAATTTAAACTTCCACTTTCTGATTATTGCTTCACATCCTATTTCTTTCTTTCCCTCCTGTCCTCTGGTTTCCAAAAACCCAGGATCATCCTGTGATCTGCAGCACTGACTCTATGATACTTCACCTCGTTAGCCACTTTACCCTGTCTCCTGTCCATCTCGCCAAATACCCATGACCCCTACACATGGACATAATCACTCTGCTATGGGGAAAAGTCACTTCATGCAAGTACATTGTATGTGTTTGACTTTTTATATGTAATTTATATTTGCTTTTGTGGTTGGAAATAGCAGCATAATGGTTACCATGGTTTATTAATAGTAGTTAAACTGTGCTTGAAACTAATGTATCTGCTAACTGTACTACTTTATCCAGGAAGTCATACATAGTATAATCAGTTTTCCTCCCCTTGGTAATGCTGTGGTTGCATTGGGTTATGATCACCACCACAAACCAATTCCAAAGAATGGAGTGTTCAACCAAATGGCAATGTGCAACTACTACAAGTTAGAAAAGTATGTTCTTGGGATAGCTACAAAGGGCCACCTATGTCAAGAGAACATTGAGAAAACAGACGTCTCCTAGGGAAGCCTCACTACTAGTGATAAAGCTATCATAAGAAATCAAGAATCACAAATATAAAAATAAAATAAAAGAGAGAAAATTTTAAAAATGACAAGATGCCAAAACAAAGTATAATCCCAGATGTTCAGCACATCCAGGGCAAGCCAGAGCAAAAATGGCAAGTTCTAGTGAGGTTTTACTATTTCTTTACTTTCTTTAGAAAAATGAAGAGGGGAAAAGTAGAAAGTTATCTTATAAATAACAAGCAGCCATGAACTATCTTTCCAAGACCTACAAGATAAAGTGAATAATAATAACGTAAGTTGGATTGAGGTCAATAAGAAAGCTTAGGAGAGCAGAAATAGCATAAAAAACTCCTCACAGAAACGATGACATAAAACTTCCCAAGCATTGATAAATTTTTGACATGAATATAAATTATGCATGTAAAATTCCACAGACACCTAACCAAAATAAATCTATGGTCAGACATATAATAACACAAATCCCAGAAATACAACATAAGAAGAGATTATCAAGAGCTGTTAGAAGAAGAAGCCGATCACCTACAGAGGGAAGCCCATCAAAATCACAGCAGGCTCCTCAGCATGACCTGTCAATTCAAGAAGAGCTTGGAGTGTCTTAGTTCAAGCTATGAAAGAAAACACCTTCCAATCCAGATTATAACCTGCAAAATGAATGTTCAAATGTAATGGAAAAATAATATAATTTTATGACGAAAACATGAAGAAATTTATATCCACCAAACCAAACCGGCCAAGAGGTATTCTATAAGAATTTTTTGTGTGTGTGGTACAAAGGATTGAACTCAGGATGCTGCACTTGCTAGGGAAGCACTTATTCTAGTGATCTATCTCCCAGGCCCAAGGTATTCTGTAAAGAGATACATGTGAGGACAATTCCAAGAACAATAACAGGCACAAATTACCATGGAAAGCAAGCAATTAAACAGAGGAAAAAACTAGAGAACCCACAGAAAGAAAATATCATGAGAAAAGCCGACACATATCAGTTATAAGCATCAGTCTAAGTGGATTGAATTCACCAATCAAGAGAAACAAACAGGATATTTGAATCAAGAAACACAGTCCATCAATGTGCTGCATGCAGGAACCAAAGTTAACTCAAATGAAGTTCATAGACTTCAAGGGCAGGAATCACTCATTGACCAAGCCATAGGAGCCCCCCAAAAGCAGGGGTAGCTATTCGGTTTGTACATAATGTTAATTTAAAGCCAAGTCTGATAAAAAAAAGACAAAGAAGGACAGTATATATTACAGAAAATTGTGCATGCTTGTTATTACAGAATCATAAATAGCTTGCTTCATTGTTGTACAACTAATGAGCTTTGAGGAAACCTCTATTTAGAAAACTAAACATTTTGTCTATTCAATGCAGATTTTAAAACTTGCAGAAAAAATGAAAGATTTACTTAACTCTTTGTGGAAAGAAACTAAATTAAATTTGAAAAAAATTAACAAACCATTTCAAACATAGTGTATAGCAAATATAATGAGGATTAATCTTTTGTAGTTTTATGAAGAACCAATAACATATCAAATTCAGTAAAGCAAAAAACATTCTAAAATATAATTTATAATGACATAGACTTTTGAGTTATCACAAAGAATTATGATCTTACACACTGTAATATTTTAAGATGATATAGAGACAAAAAAGAAAAAGACTTAAATGAAGTAAATAAAGTTTCTAATAATGATATTATAAAGAAAAAGTAGGGATCCAGCCCAAGACCAGGCCTGGAGAAAATGTGGGAGAGCTTCTAGCTACCCTGAGCCCCTGTGAACTCTCTGGACCAAACCAAGGCACACTGAGTGAGTGAGACCCTCTGTCCACCCTCGGACCCCTCTCCACCGATAGACCCCCCCAAACCTGACGAGTGAGAGACAACTTCTACCAAGCTCTCGGAATCACCCAGTAAGTGTGTGGGTGAGCGTCCAACTCCCCAGTGCCCTCTGTAACTCTCTGGACCAAACCCAGGTATGCCGCATGAGTGAGATCATCTGCTGCTCCCTGAGGACCCCTCCACTCCTCCGGGCCCCACCCTGTCCAAGCCCACTAAATGAGTGACACCTTCTGAGGTGCTCTCAGGACCCATAAGATCAAGCCCAAGCCCAGGCTCAGCTAGTGTTTGGGAGTCATTCTGTGCTCCCCTGCTGCCACTGGGCCAGGGGCACAACAGGGACACAACAACTTCATTTCCAAGGGTTGCATCAGGAAAGAGTGGAGCACAAGAGCTCGAACCCAGCCAGGCAGAACTAGATAAACTCAAACTTAATAGACCTGAGGCTGAATTTCAGTAGGTGCAGGTCTGAAGGAAAGAACCAGCTGCAGAAAGGTATGGAGGAACTCAGATCAGAACTAACCTCTGAAATGAGAAAGGAAATCTCTGAATTAATAGCGTCTGAAGAAAAGAATCAAATGCAAAAACATACAGAACAACTTAGATTAGAAATAATCTCTGTAGTAAAAGAATAAATAACTTATTCTCAAGGAGACAATGATAAAAAAAATAGAGATTAGAAAAATGATGGATTCTTTGAATGAACAATACAGGAAAGCAATAGATAGCATAAAGCAGAGTCAAAGTGATATGATGGAACTTAAAATCTCAATCACAAATTGCAAAACAGTTTGAGCTAAAGTGAAGATAGTTTCAGATCTTGAAGATGCCATCACAGGAGTGAAAAGGTAGAAATATACCTCTTAAAAACAACTAGGATTCTGGAAAAAATAATTCATCACCTTCAGGATGATGAGAAGATGAACAATATGAGATTAATAGCCATCAATGAGAAAGAAGGCATCAACAAAAATGACATAAAAAGAATATGGGTAGAAGTAATAGAAGAAAACTTCCCAAATACTGAGAAACAATCTGATATTCAGGTAATCAAAGCATGCAGAACTCCAAACAGCATCAACCCAAATAAAATACACCGAGACATATAATAGTCAAAATCCCAGACATCTAACACAAGAATAATATACTGAAAGCTAGAGAAAAGAGACAAATCACATTTGAAGGAAAACCCATCAGCATAATGGCGGACTTCTCTTCACCAACCATGAAGGCAAGAAGACCATGAAGCACAGTAGTTCAAGTCCTTTTTGAAAACAAATTCCAGCCTGGACTACTATGCCCTGCAAAGCTCCCTTTCAAAGCTGATCGAGAAGTGAAATATTTCCATGACAAAGCACAACTAAAGCCTTTCAGGATGACAAAGTCATGCCTACACAGACTACTAAAAGATGCCCTAGAGATCAGAAGCCCATGAAAGAGAACAGAAGGAACACACTAAATAGGGCAAATAACTCAACACAGGAGAAAAAGTAGCAAACAACAGCAGATAAATAGCACGTCAATTGTAAGTCAATACATCTCAATTAACCATCATAGTAAGTGGAATCAACTCACCAAGTAAAAGAAATAGACTGACACCGTGGATTAGGAAACAAAATAGAACAATATGCTGTATAGAAACACACATAACTCATATAGAAATTCATAGGCTGAAAGTCAAAGGATGGAATGCAATACTAGACAACCCGGTACCTCAAAAAACCAGGGGTAGCAGTCATGTTCTCCGGGTGTCTCAACTTCAAAGCAAGAATGGTCAAATGAAATTAAGAAGGCCACTATATACTAGTTAGGGAAAACATTCAAGAGGAAGAGATAGCACTCATAAATATATAAGCATCAAACAGATGAACACCCAACGATATAAGACAAATCTTAATGGACATGGAAAATGTAATATCCAATACCACACACAGTCTTAACAGGAGAGCTTGACAACCCCTTAACCCCAAAAGATAGATCAAGCAGACAAAAATTAGCAAAGAAGTAGAAGTGAACAAAAGCTTGTAACAAATGGACTTGGATATATACAGAGTACTCCACTTAAGCACAGCTAAATACTCATTTGTTTTTCAGCTGCACATGAATCATTTTCTAAAACAGACCACATACTAGTCCATAGGTCTTGCTAAAGCATATGCAAGAAAAGAGAAGTTACCCATGCATATTTTCTGATCACAGTGCCACAAAATTGGCAATAAACAGTAATAGATACCAGAAAACACCCATAAATACATGAAAAATAAACGACAGTACTCAGTAACCAATGAGTAATAGATGACATTAAAGAAAAAGGGACAATATGCACAATTCAATGAAAATTCAAGCACAATTTCTCTAGACTTATGGGATGCAATGAAAGCTGTTCTCAGGGAAATTTACAACTGTGAACTCTCACATTAGAAAAACAGATCAGGAACAAATGAACACCCACAAGTTGCATGTCCAACATCTAGGAAAGGAAGAGCAGACAAAACCCAGAGCCCAAACATGGAAAGAAATCATAAAGGTTAGAGCAGAAATTAATTCAATTGAGACGAAGAAAGCAGTTCAAAAAATTAACAAATCAAAAAGCTGGTTATTTGAAAGATTAAATAAAACTGATAATCCCCTAGTTAACCTCATCAAAAACAGGAGAGAAAATATTTAATATAAGCAATAAGGAATGAAAAGAGTGTAATTACCAGAGACCCAGTGAAAATTCAGATTATCAATAGCTACTTTGAGAATCTGTACTCTCACACAATAGAACACACAGAAGAAATCTACAGGTGCATAGAGAGGCACAAATTAACAACTGAACCAAAACGATGTTACAACTCTCAATAACCCAGTAACAGGCAATGAAATATCAAGTAAAATAAAAAAAAACCGGCTGACAAAGAAAATTCTGGGTCCTGAAAGATTCACAGATTAATTCTACAAAAAATTATGGAAGATATAATCCCTGTACTACTCAAACTCTTCAGTGAAATTTATTTTTTTTTTTTTTTTTTTTTTTTTTTTTTTTTTTTTTTTTTTTTTTTTTTTTTTTTTTTTTTTTTTTTTTTTTTTTTTTTTTTTTTGGCGGAACCGGGGATTGAACTCAGGCCCTTGTGCTTGCCAGGGAAGCACTTATTCTACTGAGCCATCTCCCCAGCCCCTCTTCAGTGAAATTTAAAAGGACCACTCCGAACAAAATCATTCCTGGGGTCAAGTTTTATACTAGTACCAAAACCAGGGTAAGATGCAACTAAAAAAGAACTACAGACCAATCTCCATCATGCACATAAATGCATAAATCCTCAATAAAATCCAACTCATCAAAAAGATTATACACCATGATCAAGTAGGAATCATCTCGGGGATGCACGAATGTTTCAATATCGTAAATCTGTAAATGTAATACACTGTGTAAATAGAGCCAAATCAAAAAACCACAAGTTTATCTCAAAAAGCTTTTGGCAAAGTCCAACACTCATTCATGTTCGAAGTCCCACAGACTATTGGAATAGATGGACTCTGCTTCAATCTGATAACAGCCATCTATGACAAGCCAACAGCTAACATAATACAAAATGGTGAAAAACTGAAATCTTTTACTCTCAGATGTGGTACAAGACAAGGATGTCCTATTATAGCACTCCTATTAAATATAGTAGAGCCTTTAGAAAAGAGAGGGAAATAAAATGAATGAGAATAGGTAAAGAACAAGTTAAATTATCATTATTTTCAGATAACATGATACTTGGAAGACCCACAAAAACTTGACCAAGAAGCTACTAGAAACAATATACAAATTCATGAGCATAACAGGATACAAAAATCAATACACAAAAGTCAATCACATTCCTCTCAACAGAAAGAAAACACACTGAGAGGGAAATTAAAGAAACAATACCTTTTATAATAGCACAGCAGAAAATGAAATACTTTGGAATTAATCTAGCAAAAGAAGTCAAAGATCTTTTCAAGGAAAATTACAATATTTTGAAACATGAGATCGAAGAGGATTTCAGAAAATGGAAAGATATTCCCTGCTCCTGCATAGAAAGAATGAACATTGTGAAGATGGCCATACTCCCAAAATTACTACGCCAATTTAGTATAAGTACTGCGCGCTAACCGATTGCGCCACTGGAGCTCCTACTACACCAATTTAATGCAAGCTGCCACCAACATACATGACAGACCTAGAAAAATTGTTGTTAAAATTTTTTTTGGAATCAGAAGAGACCTAAAATAGCAAAGGCAATCCTGGGCAACAAAGACAAGGCAGAGGGCATCACAATTCCTGACTTGAAAACTACTTTGATGTATTCAGCATGGTACTGTCAGGAAAATAGACCTGAGGATCAATGGAATTGATTAGAAGATGTAGAAGCTTCTACGAATATATTCAGTCACCCTATCTTCCACAAAAGGGCCAAACATACTTATTGGAAGAAAGCCTCTTTAACAAATGGTGCTGGAAAAACTGGCTTTCTAGGTGCCAAAAACTTGACTCAGGTTTATGCATTAAGATAAAATCTAAATGGTTTAAAGAACTAAACATTACAAACCCTGGAAGAGAAAGGAAGGGGAACACTTGAAGTTATAGTGGTAGGCAAAGAGTTCATGAACCAAAATGAAATTGCAAATATAATAGTGGAAAGAATTAACACCTGGGGTGTACTCTTATTGAGATTATCTTGCACATCAAAAAAATTATCACAAAAGTAAAGAGATAACCTAAAAAATTGGAAAAAATCTTGACTAATAAACACTTGGAAAAAAGGTATGCTCTCCAAAATTTATAAAGAACTAAAAAAATTAAGGCTCCAACATTTAAAGACCCAATCCAGAAACGGTAATAAAAGGATGAAGTTAAAGAAGTTAATAAATATTGGAAAAAATGTTCCACATCACTGGCCATCCATGAAATGCAAATTAAAATAACATCATTTCATCCCAGAAAGAATGGCTATTATAAAGAAGTCAACCAACAACAAATGCTGGAGAGGCTGTTAGGAAAAGGGAACTCTTCTCCATTGCAGGTGGGAATGTAGATTGGCAAAACCATTATGGAAATCCTTAAAAATCTAAGACTGGAAATCCCATTCAAACCAGCTATCCCACTACTGGGAATTTTGTGGAGGAACTGAAAACGTCATATCATAGATATATATGTGTACTGATGTTTATAGCAGCACAATTTGTGACAGGCAAATCTTAAGAACCAAGATGCCTGTCACCTGAACAATGGAAGAAAATATTGTGGTATTTTTATACAATAGAGTATTACTCAGCTATAAAGAACAATAAACTCGAAGCCTTTATATTTAAGTGGATAGCCTTTCATGATATACTTATAATTGAAATAAACCATATCCACATGTAGAAATATCATACAGTCTCCCTAGTATAAGAACTCAAAAGAAGATATAGAAATAGAAAGTTATAACACAGTTAAAAGGAAAGAGAGAACTTGAGGATTGGACAATAAACAGTGGTCAAGGAGAAAAACTAAGAAACATGACAGGGGTGAAGCCGTACATCTACATGCACCAGATGGGTAAGGGAATGATCCTGAGAATCTGCAGCATGTTTTGAAACTAGCAGATAATTGGTAGGATTCTCACTGCGGCTAAATATACATGCTGATACCTGTTGAGTAAGCAACTTCCCTGAAGATTGTAATGGTAGGACCATGCTTAGCATGCAATGTCATTCTGGTCACATAAATATGTACTATTTATCCTGACATACCAATTACTGCCATATTACCTCTCATGTAAATATTTGTTCAAAAAGAAGGGGGTAATAAATGAAAAAAAGACAAGAAATGAAATATAATAGGACTCTCCTGCTACAATGCTGTATACTGTTAATTTCTAAGTTTCTGTGTAAAACTATGTTTATTCCCCTTTTTTAAAATGATGTTATTTTTAAAAATTTTTCTTCATATTTTGTAGGGACTTAAAGTTTAACATATCAACACTTGAAGGTAAATACCTATTCCATGTTATGCCTATGTGGTGATTGATATTCAGACAGATAGTGAGGTTAAGCTCAAATGCATATGATGTAGGGTAATAATAAGCTTCTATTCTGGATGGTTTACAACCTAAGTTCACAGACAAAAAATTGGAGAAAAAGAAGGGTTGCAAAGACAGCCAACGTTTTGGCCCTAGCCTTTCAAAGTCATTGAAGACTCAGGACATTGGAGAACCTATACTGTAACACCATGGATCTCAGTTGTGTCTTAAATTTTCTGATCAAGGAGATTTAGGGGCCATATAGGAAAGTGATTAAAGATGTAGAGTGTTCCCAATGAGAATCATATGGAGAGAAAACTTTCTTTCAGGCTTTCACAGAGAGTAAATTGGTCAAGCAATAGCCATGGCTCATCCACATGGCTGACACTGAAAAAGGATCTGCAGACTTATGTACAGGGTTTCAAGATATATCTTGAGGGAATTTGACTGAGTTTATCAGGTACAAAAGTTATATTACTTGTGACATAGGTCTTGCTTTGTATTTGTCTTGACCATCCAACAGAGCAACGTGGGAATGGAGTATAGATGATAAAGCCATATTAATTTGCTGAGCTATAATGGCTCAAGTCAACAATTTTTGTTTTCTCTCTTTTTTTTTTTTGGCAGAATATGGGATTGAACTCAGTCCCTGGTGCTTGCCAGGCAAGCGTTAATTCCACTGAACTATCGCTCCAGTCAAGTCAACAACTTCTGTATTGGAAGTCTTAGGGAAAACCCACTGCTATTATGGACTACTGGACTATATTGGAATATTTTGCTGAACTCAGGCACTGACAATATTTAAATGAAAATGGAATACACTTCTCTGACAAATTAAACAAAAAAAGGGTTATACAAATGAACAGCCATTCTCTATCTCTATGTTCACACTAGTTAAGATAGATATACAGCTGCATCCTCTTGGATAAATGAATGGGGAGATTTGTTCCAATAGTGTTTGTGAACAGGATATAATGTCTGCATTTTGTATGATGAACAACCATTAAGACAACAATATGCAATATATTAATTAGTGAAACTGTGCTAGTAATTAGTTTTGAAATGGTCTCATTGCTATTTGTTTCTCAATAAAATTATTTAAAAATAAAAAGGAAAAAGAAAAAAGTAGGATTTAGAGTAAAAATGATAATATAAAAACATAAGGCACTGTTCTGATGAATTCCAACAACTCGGTGTGGAATATAACACTTATTCAATAGTAGTGCGACGAAAGTTAATTAGCAAATATCATGCAGTAGGCACATACAGACAGCTGTGGGCCAGGGCTGAACAACACACATTCCAGGCAGGGTTGTGGCAGAGGAGTAGAAGAACTGCATAGTGGGAGGTTCTCTGGGCTCTGTGTGCATCAGTATAAGAACAAAAGAGCACATTCTTCTCCATCAAACAAGGAGTGTGAGCAATGAGTGCACCTGACCTAATCTGTTCGCCGAGGCTCTAAGACAGAGAACTGAGAACCATCAACTCCGTTTTGGTCTCACAAAATTATATATCTATCATGCAGTAATATTGCAAAATGTCACTTTCTGATAGATAATGACAAGACATTGGAAAGTTTGGAGAACAGTGGCTGTCTGGAATAAGCCCTGTTACAGATACTACATTTTGCATTGAAATTGTTAATTACTTTTTAGAAGATGAAAGGGATATGTGTAAACTACATCATCCTTTGCTATTGTAAGACTTTTCACTCTTGGCTGTCTTTCACTTCTGTTCCAAATGTCTTTGTCTTTTCAAGTTTTCTGTCCTGTCAAGCTCTGAAGGTGACAGGAATCTCTTAGGAGTTGATGGGGGCAGAACCACCCTTCTGCTGCACAACTTTCACCCCAAAGGTGTCACCCCAATCGGCATGTCTTCACCCTTGACACGATCATTTAGCAATATTTTTCCCAGCATTCTGTATGTCAAATTCATGTAGAGGTCGGGCAAATATAACGTCGTTATTTCTGTATTAATGTGTGAGAATATTTTGTCTGAGTAGAATATATATTAAAAGACCACTCTAAACATCTCATGCTTTCCCATCTCCTGCACTTTCCTTTATACCTGTAGTAATTTTCTTCTACTTATATGGAAGCTATTAAAGACCTGATAGAACCTCTGCTATGTAACTTGTTAAGTGAAACTTCTAAGACCATGAAGGCACCAGCTCTTGCAGAGATAAATTATAATTTCTGATTGTTTGTATTAATATAAACTATTGCATTAAATTAGATGGGTAAAAATGTTCCACAGACTATAAGTAAAATATGATTTACATGCATTTTAAAATTGTTGATAACAGTTGCATATGAGAGAAAATAAGAAATTGATCCATGGTTTATATGTGGAAGCCATGGCAATATGTCCTAGCATAACCAACATAAGAGGCATACTTCCTTTGGTCTATGGGAAGGATATGAATCTCATCCATGATAAATCCACAAACGTAAGGCAATGGAACATTAGTCAGTTTTCTCATTTAACCCTAGAGGCAGGACGCTCAATTTTAGGCTCTCAAGAAATGAATGGGAGAGACCCAGCATTCAATTAATGTGGTATTGTTCAGAGTTGGAATCTAATAATGCATAAATGCTTTTCCCCCTGTGTTACTTTCCTTTCTTTTCAGGCCTGTGCCAGGCAATTACCAGAATGTTCTAGCCTTTGTTTTTGCTATCGAAGAGATCAACAAGAATCCTCATCTTTTACCTAACATCTCCTTAGGGTATGAGTTCGACAATATTCTTTACAGTTACTGGAGGATATTAGAGAGTGTCCTCATTTTGTACCCAGGACAAAGCTGGACACCTAACTATAGCTGTGGAACACAGACTAAGTCTGTAGCATTACTAACAGCATCACCGTGGGCAATTTCTTCACAAGTTGGACCACTTCTGGAACGCTACAAATTTCCACAGGTGAGGCTGGGTGGATGGGGAAGGAGAAAATTATGTCCCACTAGTTCACAGTTTCAGGTGCTGTTCCAAAGATGGTGAGTGGACTGACTATGTTTTACTTCTAAATAAAATGTACAGCCTCAAACGGCAACCCACTGAGCTTTCTTGATTATCTATATATTCTTTATGTGCATCAGAAAAGCTGGAAAGATGAAATTAATTACTTGCACTATATCTGATCAATTATTTGCAAGAACAAGGCCTTAGGAAGTGAGATGATTAAATAGCCAGCAGTAATCATTTTTCCTTCTAGAATTCAGGTGTATGTTTGTATTTCTGCCTGTACTTCAGCTACTTCATAATATGCTTTATATGTAAGATTGATCTTTAGGTCAACTTTGTTTGCATAATACAAATTTTCTTTTCTTGTAGCTTACCTTTGGCACTTTTGATCCTCAGTTCAGTGACGGTGGCCAGTTTCCTTCTCTTCACCAGGTGGCCACAAGGGACGCATCTCTGGCCCTTGGTATGGTCTCCTTGATGGTTCATTTCAGCTGGACCTGGGTGGGACTGGTCATCACAGAAGGCCAGAATGGTTTCCAGTTCCTTTCAGATGTGAGGGGAGAGACGGACAGGCATGGAGTCTGTATAGCATTTGTGACAATGATCTCAAACCCTCTTGTATCATATCTCTCAATTACAAAACTGAAAAATTTCTTGACTAGAGAAATATCTCCAGTAACTGTGGTGATCATTTATTATGACAGTGATAATCTCAATAATTTAAACCATCAGATAGGGCAACATTTAGTGACATGGAGAATCTGGGTCACAAATGCACAGTGGCGTGCAGACCTGGCTGGCAGAAATTTCATCCTGGACTCATCCCATGGAATCCTCATTTTTTCACACCACCATAAGGAGATTTCTGGGTTTAATAAGTTTATTCAAACAGCGACTCCCTTCAAATATCCAGAAGACACGTTCCTCACTCAATACTGGTTCCAGAATTTCCGCTGCTCATTCTCTGCATCTGACTGTGCGCTGAAGGACTGCACACCTAATGCCTCCTTAGCAGAACTGCCGTTGAATCGTTTTGACACAGAGATGAGTGACGGGAGTTTCAACACCTACCACGCTGTGTATGCAGTGGCTCATGCGCTCCAGGAGATGCTTCATGAACGTGCTCAAACACAGCTCGTAGAAAGTGAGGGCAATATGGCGTTCTCTCCCTGGCAGGTAATGCCATTTTTGTGGTAATGTCATTTTTGTTGTAAGGCAGGATGTTATCACCACCATTTTTGAGACTTTCCAAAGTGCTAATATCTATAAAGAAAATCCTTCTGAAAATCCCAAAAGAGTCAGTATTGATTCTGTTTTTGAGATAAATTTTGGCATGGTTATCAGTGAATGTCCTTGCATTGTTTCAGAAGGATGTTAATGCTCTAGCTGCTTCAAGGTCTTAATATATATATATATATATATATATATATATATATATATATATATATATATATATATATATATATATATAGACTTCCCATTCAGTTTTACAAAAGAAAATGGGATACCGTGTATTTTTTTGTATAGCCAAATGCATTAAACCTACTTTGGATATTTTATCTAAGATTGACATTGTATTCCACAAGCGTTACATTATTGATAATCTCATTCTGCAGGTGGATGTTGTAGGAAGAATCAGAAACATAGGCATTGGAAATTTTGGACATTTGTGTACACCATACATTTGTATGGGTTTGGTTGAAATAGCTTTCGGAACTAAGTTTTTAGAAACATTTTGCCATTTTCAGCTATGATGACTCCCGTTTTTGATCCATCAAGTTGCCCTTTAGCCTGTTAGGCAGCGATGTCCTTTTCATGCTTCTCCTTCCGCTTAGCAGCCTTCTTCTCATATGGTTTCTTGTCACATGCTGCAGTATTATTCCGGATTCCTCCAAGCGTCTTTGTGATATCACCAATGGAGAGGCCAGGATGTTCTCCTTTGATTTTTGGGTGATATTCAGAACAGACAATAAGGCAGCCAAAGGAGGCCCCTTTGGTGGGTTCGGATTCTTGAGCTTCTTTTTGTATTTCTCCTTTAGGAGGAATATAAGTTTTCACTTTTCTTACATAATGAGCCTTGTCCACTTCTGCCATATCTTCAAATTTTCTGCTCTCTTTAACAGACATGTACTTCCACCTCTCTGAGCACTTCTTAGAAAACTCTGAGAAGTGAACAGAAAATCTGGGTGCTTTTTCTTGAGCTCCTTTCAGCAAGTTTGTACAAAGCGTGCATATAAAGTCATCTTGTCCCTCAGTTTCTTAGGATCGCCTTTGCCCATGTTTGCTTGTTTTCTTCAGTGAGGTGCAGAGTCACCCAGTGCCTGTCCAGCTCTCACTTGCCTCGGTGCCGTCTCTATGGAGTTGATGTACTTCCAAAACCATTACGGTATTTTAACTTCCTGTACTTCATTCAATGCCAAGGCGAATGCTCCAATATGAAACAAAGATTAAAAAAATGGAGATTTTCTCACCCAGGTTTTGCTTCCTAACACCACTGTCCAGGTCTTCACAGAGTTCTGCTTCCTTTTCAGCTTCATCCCTTTTTGAAGGATCTCCAGTTTAACACTCTAGCTGGAGAACAAGTCCATTTAAATAAGAAAGGTGAAATGGATGAGAAGTACGACATTCTCAACTTTTGGAATTTTCCTGAAGGTCTGAGACTTAGGGTGAAAGTTGGAGAGTTTTGTCCGCATGCACCACCTGGGCAACAGTTGGCCTTGTCTGAGGAGATGATACAGTGGGCCGTCGGAAGCGTGGAGGTATGCTGCCAGCAAACATAATTTGAGTTACCAAAACAAATAAAATAAAATTTTTGTATATTTTCTTCCCCATCCTTGATCAGGAAAGCTCACACTTACAATTTAACAATTTACTTTTAAAATTGAACGAATTTCCTATTTCTGATAGATTTTCATCATTGCTTCAAAGAAGTAGATTTTTCGAGACTTCTAGTGGCGGTGCACACCTGTAATTCAGCTCTTGGAAGGCTGTAAACAGGTTGATCATTAAGAGTCCAATCTAGTAGTCAGACCCTGAACAACATGCAGATCCTTTCCTAAAAGAAAAAAAGGTAGATTTTTCAATCAGACTTTTGCCAATACACTTTAACCATTAAATAAACATGATAGTGCACAAGAATTTTGAATTCTGCGTTAATGCAAAGTGTTTTTCACTCTTTGTGAATGGTGAAGTCACCAATACAAATATGCTTGTCCTCAGACTCCCCGTTCAGTGTGCAGTGAGAGCTGCACCCCTGGACTCAGGAAGTCCCCTCAGGAAGGAAAGGCTTCCTGTTGCTTTGACTGCACCCCTTGCTCTAGAAATGAGATTGCTAATGACACAGGTAAGCATAACTCCTTTGGAGCAGTTGTCCAGCTCTCTTTTGTCTCTAATCAATCTAAGAAAAGATTAAAATCTTGATCAAATGAACAAAGGCAAATTATTTCTGCCCTCATTTAGCAATTTACCTCTGTAACAATGTAGTGTGATAAATTATACTCACCCTCCCTTGAACTGTATTAGAGTTGTTTTTATTTCCTTTTCCTTTGCAGGGAATAGGTTTCTTACATGGTGTACACCAGTTCAGTATTCTCAGCCATTTGCATTTTGTTAATTTTAGAAGCTCTCTCTCTAAATTGCCTGGGGTGACCTAATGCTCTTGGTCCTCCTAGCTGAGAATACAGGCATGTGATACCGCACCCGGATTCTATGATTGAATTTTCTACATACACTGAAAGTATTACGTTTCCAATCAATTATGGTGCAATCTACCATCCCTGTATTCTAGGAGGCTAAACCACAATGACTCTGAGGCAGAGGCAGGCATCCTTCTGGCATATTTAGTGAATAGATGGATGAGTACTAATCATTATGTTCTGGAAACCTGGTAGTGCATTTGGAAGTACTAGGGGGTAGGAAGTACTGAATGTTTGACTATAATTTGGAAAGACAGTGACAAAAAAAAGCTTTGATTACTGATTCAGAATGTGGAAGTATAGGGTCCAAGACATCCCCTAGGTGCAAAGTCCCCAGTTTGTTAAGTATCTGTAATAGATCATGTTACTTATAAATACCTTGGGTTGAAAATGAAAGTAACTTCATAGCCAAACATGTACCTGATATAATTTAATAAAGAGGCTGAGTCTTGCCCTTAAATATTTTATCAGAAACTAATGAAAATAAGATTCCATAAAAAATGAAATAGATGAAAAGGAATGATATGGAAAGAAATCTTTAAAAAATTAGATAGGAAGATAGACGATACATGGATAGATACATAGAACAAAGGTGAAGTTGATTGTGTTTCAAAAATGCATATGCTTTAATATTTTTCCAGGAACAAAGAGAAATATCACAAAATAAAAACTTTATTATTCATACATTTCTTATTAGTACAAATAACTAGGAAAATTTTCACAAAAAGTTGTTAGAAGAATTGGACATTGACCTTTGAAAATTCACTTAAAATTGAGAAATTCAAAAGAAAACAGTGGTCCGAGGAGATGACTCAGTAGAATAAGTGCTTCCTTGGCAAGTGCAAGTGCCTGAGGTCAATCCCTGGTTCCAAAAAAAAAAAAAAAAAAAAAAGAAAGAAAGAAAAGAAAATAGCAAACTATCATAAGGAAAATAAGAAAAAATCCCATAGTGTCCTATGTATTAATATATATGATCATAACAATATTTTACAAAATATTTATGGTATCTAAAACCTCAGAGATGAAACATATAATCACAGAAGGCCATGTTAATACCGATTACTCAAACACCTTTTCAAAAATGGATAACTGCCAAGCACATTACTTTTTGTGAATAGATAAAGTCTGGCATCCATTGCCACAAAGCATTAGAAGAACCAATCCTATCCTGTACTTTTTCTTTGCAAGCTAGTTGAGATGGGACTTAGAAGGTAACCATGTTAGGTTTACTGAATATATTTCAGTACACTAACTTCCTAGGAAAATAGAAATAATACAACGAAAATTATAATACATTGAGCATCTTTTGTTGTTTAAAGTTAAAGAGTGACAACAATTCTTACTAAGTTAAAAGTTGGAGAAAATTGTATTAATTTCATAAATAATATTTCTTGAGTACATGCAGGCATTTTATTTTGTCATTCGATGTGGAAAACAAGAATAAGAAAAAACAATTCTCAATAGAGCTTTCTAAAATGGAAAACCTACCAGAAGTACTAGAAGTGTTATTCATTGGGAAACTTTGTTCTTTTTGAAACTACCTAGCACTGTCACTGCTTCATTGCTCTGCAATCTGTTGTTGAACCAAGTAACCTTGAAAGCATAACCAAAAATGCAATATGTCTGAATGGGACAATATCTCTGACCGTTGATCCTGTCTCATAAGCGGAGGTTCCTTAATCTCACCTTCTAACAGATGATCTCTCCCTGTGAGCTGATCAGGGCACAGCCAGGCTGACCTGCCTCGACGTTTTACCTCCTGCGGATGTATCACATAAAAATCCTGGGCCATAATCACTCGCCATCTGGCTTTGGTGATGGGGAGTACTCCTGGTCAGGACCAGCAACGTAAAATAAAGCTGCTCCCTGCCTCCAGATTTCCTTGGTGTTGCTAATTTTGCAGATTCAGTTTTCCTACAACACTTCGGCTAGCAAGACATAGCTAGTGCAGTATTTTTCTTGATGTATTTATTACAGGAGCTATAGCATCTCACTATGTAGATCGGACCTATAGTGATGCTCCTGTTTTCAGGCTTCCAGTGCTGGGATTACAGGCACACCACCATCTCCATTTTAGTGGATGGTCTGGCACAGCACGCCAAGGTTGAACCCAGGTCTCTGTGTTTGCTTAGGCAGGTGCTTTAGTACCCTGAGCCATCTGGCTGGGCTCTAATACAGTATTTCAAGTGAAGAAATAACAGTCACACTGTTCTCAGAAAAGACTTACTACAAATGACAAGATTTTCTAATGTTAGTTATGTATACTTATAAAATACTAATGAATTAATGAATTTATAAAGTTCTAACTGGATGATTTATGTGAAAATGCTCCTCAAATTTACTTATGTAACATTCAGAGATGAAATTTATGTAATGATCTTTATTCCATTTTAAAATAGGAAATGCTGTTTATAAAGAATTTAGGATAAATTCTTTAATTGTTTGCAAACTACTAATGACAAATTAAAGAATTAAAAAACTAAAACTCAAATAAGTGGGTGAATAAAATGTGCTAACATATGGAAGATTCTTTAAAGAATCACTAATTACAAAACTGATAGTGACAGCAGTGAATTTTAATCCAAATTCAATTATGATTTTGGTGTAGATTCTGACCTTTACTGAGGTGACAGTTCATGTTTCCTGAAACAAAATACCACTGCAATGATCTCACTCAATAAAGTTATGAGATTAGGGTAGGTTTCCTATAATTTGAGTGCAGATTCAAAGAGCCATCACAAGAATACATACAGAAATTGTTTATTAGAGAAGCATTTTACTTTCTGAAAAGAGAAATGTATTTATTAACTGTATTAATTTATAGCAGATTAAGAAACAAAATATTGTCCATGGCATCAGAAATAAGGTGGCCAGTACTAAGGATTAGTTGTTTCTTATATATTTTTATGCATCTACAAAAGCTGTGAAATTTTCCTCAGCTATAGGAATCTTGAGGAAAGGGCTATGAGTAAGCAGAAAAAACTGAATTTCAGGGTTGATAATTTTAATTTCTCTCTAGACATGGAACAGTGTGTGACATGCCCAGATCATCAGTATGCCAACATTCAGAGAAACCATTGCCTCCAAAAGAAAGTTACTTTTCTGGCTTATGAAGAACCCCTGGGGATGGCTCTGGCTGGTACTGCCCTGAGTCTCACTGCCCTCACAGCTGCTGTTTTTGGGATCTTTGTGAAGCACCGAGACACTCCCATTGTCAAGGCCAACAACAGGGCTCTCAGCTACACCCTACTCATCTCCCTCACCTGCTGTTTCCTCTGCTCCTTGCTCTTCATTGGCCGGCCCAACACAGCCACCTGCATCCTGCAGCAGACCACATTTGGAGTTGTGTTCACTGTGGCTGTTTCCACTGTCTTGGCAAAAACCATTACTGTGGTGCTGGCCTTCAAGGTCACTGCTCCAGGAAGGAGGATGAGACAGTGGCTGGTGTCAGGGGTGCCAAACTACATCATCCCCATCTGCTCTATGATCCAGCTCACTCTCTGTGGAGTCTGGATGGGGACAAATCCATCCTACATTGACACAGATGCTCACTCTGAGCATGGCCACATCATCATCCTGTGCAACAAGGGCTCCCTCACTGCCTTCTACTGTGTCCTGGGATACCTGGGCTCCCTGGCCCTGCTGAGCTTCACAGTGGCTTTCCTGGCCAGGAACCTGCCTGACACCTTCAATGAAGCCAAGTTCCTGACGTTCAGCATGCTGGTGTTCTGCAGCGTGTGGGTCACCTTCCTGCCCGTGTACCACAGCAGCAAGGGGAAGGCCATGGTGGCCATGGAGGTCTTCTCTATCTTGGCCTCCAGTGCAGGGCTGCTGGGCTGCATCTTTGTCCCCAAGTGCTACATTATTTTGCTAAGACCAGAGAGAAATTCTCTGCAGGACTATAGAGATAATAAAAGAGCAAAACATTTTCATAGTAACAAACCATTCTAAGTTAAATATATGATTTTCTAAAACCCATCGTGGCTCAGAGATGATCCTGTGGTATTATTTTCAGTGACATTTTTCATTCTAGCATGGATTTACTTCCATTATCAAAGGCCTTATTTTTTTTCTAGTTAGCCCTAATCTTGCTTTCTATAGAAAAAACTTCAATTTCTTTTTGAGTCTTATTTTGAAAAAAAGTTCATGCCCTGAACTCTATACTAAGTCCTTGTATTTAACCACAGGTCGTTTCATCTCTCCCATGTGTGTCGTGCTCCGCTTGACCTTCTCAGTCACTTGTGCTTACATTTAATATGATCATTGTCGTCTGCACACCACCAAATTGCTAAATTCTCTTGCGTTTCAGACTTATTCTGACTTAAATATTGTTATCATAATTCACTATGATAGTTTCATATTTTCTTGCTCAATTTTATCTCTCAATATTCCTATAAATTTGTTTGAATAAATTGTCTCCCATTGCCTTTTCAATCCTTCGGTTGTCTGATCACTTGTGTTCATTCCTCCTGAATTAAAGTGGAGCAGAAGACATTTTTGTCGCAATTCTTACATCCATGTGTGCTTACTCTCTAGAGTAGTTCTATTCATTAAATATTAATTTTTTAGGTTTTGTTATATTAAACACTAAGTGTTCAACATGAAAATATCAGAAAATCAAGTATTGCATTTTAATATTTATTACGTTTAGATAAAATCAGTAATATTTTATTTATTTATTTTTTATTTTTTTCCATTTATTTTTATTTTATTGAAATACAAATGTCAATCAGACAGTTTCAAAACACCATAACCATACAGAGTCAATGAAATAATACATTGCAAACTGTTTTCATAACGTTTTGGTATTGTACAAGGTGCATACATGATATTATATTTACAGGTTTTTATATAGCTGAATTGTATCAAAGATTCAATAATTATTTACCTAGTGGATGACCATAGCACTAAAAGCCGACATAATATCCTGTCCAACCACCATTAGTGCAGATCTTGCCTCTCATAGAATTTTAAACATTGATTAGCTACTGATGTAAAAGATCTAACATGAGCAACAGAGTTACCCGTTTGCAGACTGGAAATCCAAGCTGAAGTTCTCTTTTGTTATAAGAACTTAGGCAAATGACCAGGGAAGATGTGTCCTTAAACTTCACAAGCAGCAACCAGAGCCAAGAGCCAGGACCTGTGATTGGAGGGAGCGCCCCCAGAGGCGAAGCAGCTGCCCCTGCCTGGACTCCAGATTGTTTCCCTTTTAAATGTCTGCGTTCCAGGCTGGAGGTGTAGCAGTAGGCAGCTGAATGGAACAGTCAAATTGGTTGTCGGCCTCCAGTTCTAGATGCATCTCTCTAGGAAAAGGCAATTCTGACTGGGAGCTGGAGAAAGCAAACAGAGTTGAATAACCCTCCCCACTGGCCCATTGCAGAGGTTTGCGACTGTGACATGTGGGATTCTGAAAAATTGTTGCTGAGCACTAGAATGACGAAACGGAGCTGCCCGACCGGCAGAAACCTTGCCAGGACTGATGGAAAAGTGGCTCCTAGACATGGCATAGAGCGGCAAGGCCGTTGTCACCCTCGCGGAGGTGGTTGGTTGAGTGAACGCGCTGCCGTTTAGGCTTGACAGAGAGGCAGCCAAGGCCATATTCCTCTCTTGCAGTTTCCACTCGCTGCGCCTCGAAGGTGTTTTCAGTGGAATAAATTTGCGACCCCACCTTTGGCATCTTTCCAAAGGAGCCAGCTCCTATGGACAGGCGGGTCTGTCTAAGGGCGGCAGTGTGGCTGAGA
>PVKA01030988.1:0-26741 GCA_004027165.1 Ctenomys sociabilis
AAAAAAAAAAAAAAAAAAAAAAAAAAAAAAAAAAAAAAAAAAAAAAAAAAAAAAGCAACAGTGAGTGCTTTTATTGTTCGATCAGTTTTGCATGTCTGTACCTGGTAACCTGAGCAACTACTTTGAAGGTAACAATATGCGATATAATAGGTAATTTCATATCATCTTGTTTTGAAATTCTGTGTCATTTTTATTGTTTTTGCTGTCTCATGAAAGTAAGACCATTATTTTTCAAAACTGTAAAACATTATAACCTCCTAATGAAATAAAAACTCTAGATGGTGGGGCAAACAGATACAAAAAAATTAAATGATGAGGAAAACACAAAAATTGTGTGTAATATCATTTGGTGAAAATGACACAGATATTAAATGTCATAAATAGTTTAACACCGATTGATTTTCATTTTTTTGTTTTCAAATACTATATATAAATTTATGTATACAGTAGTTCCTCCTTCCAGAGGCTGTGCTTTGCTTGGTCTCAATTAAATGCAGTTAAATGGAATCCGAAATATTAAAGGGGAATTGCCAGGAATAAATAATCCCTACAGTTCAAATCACATGCCACTCTGAGTCATGGGATGAACTCTTACACATTCTCTGGTGTCTGGCCCAGGACACAAATCACCCCGATAGGCAGAATGCCTGCACTGTGGAAGCTACCTGCCTCAGAGTGCCCTGGTGGTAGACCTCTCAGTGATCAGCCCACTGTTGAGAGAGGTCATAGAATTTATGCTCAAGTTCATGGTGGCCTAGTGCCGTATAACTCTCTGAATCATCTGTCATCACAAGAAGGGGAAAGGCAGGACTAGGGATACAGCTCAGCAGCAGAGCACTTCCTTGGCAAGTGCAAGGTCCTGAGTTCAATTCCTGACACCGGGAAAAAAAAAAGAAGGAGAGGAAACGTGGTATTATAAGGTATTTTGAGAGGAAGACTACATTGACATAATTTTTATGACAGTATATCATTATAATAATCCTACTTTATTATTATTATCTTACTAAGTTTAGCTTATGAACTAAATTTCATTATAGATATGAAAAGTATGAATATATAGGAAAAAACATAATACATTCAGGGTTTGGTACCATCTAAACTTTCAGGTGTTCATGCAAAGTTGTACATGATATTTTTCTACTGTATACTGTCTACTGTATCTTTTTTCTTTTAATATATAATAATTTCTAATGTATCATACATATATACTTACTAATAGAACATTTTATATATTTTACACACATGTTTATTATGTGCAAATATAATGTTTTTTAGTATGCATTATACAACACATCTGTCTGATACAGATTTTTCAGGAAAAAATGGAAGAAAAATATATCAACATGTATACAAAATATTACCTATTTTACAGGGGAATGAAATTGGCAGACATGGTTACTATGTCCCCAAATCTTCTCTCTTTTTCTTCTGTGTTTTCTGGGTTTTTTGTTTGTTTGTTTTGGCAGAACCAGGGATTGAACTCAGGCCCTTGCGCTTGCCAGGGAAGTGCTTATTCCACTGAGCCATCTCCCTGGCCCACTTCCATGTTTTCAATAGAAGTCTAAGCTATGCATGTATATGCCAAAAGTAGCTATTTATTTTTTTAGCCTCCTTTGCTGCTAGGTGTGTGGCCAATAGAGCAATAGCAGTGGGAGGGAAGCTAAAGAGATGCAAATAACTTCTGGGTAATGCCCTCCTCTCTTTCCATCTTTTTTACTTCCAGCTGGCTATAGTGGGGTTTCCATGGAAAGTCACCCTAGACTGTGCAAGCTGGGAAAGATGCGCCATCATTGCAGAGCTATGTGGAGTAGAAGAGTATTATGAGTCACAGGCAACCACCTGCAGACTTTCTGTAACAGAGGAATTTGTCTTCTAACCTTTATCAACCACTAAAATCAGGCCACCTAGTTGGGCCCAGTAGCTAGATTAATAAATGGGATCATTCCTATATTTTCTTTATAATTTTCAGCATGTACCATGTTTGCAATGAATGGTGAATGGTGTCCACGATCAGAATATATTTATATATACTAATATGAGAAAATTAAACCCAAAATGAAGTCTGGGCAATAGCTGCTGACTTTCCACATATGATAATGAAAACCAAATCTATGGAAGTAGTTATGTCACACAGCAAGACATTTCTATTTCTCTCTCTCTCTCTCTCTCTCTCTCTCTCTCACACACACACATGCAAATTAAAATTTATAAAACCCAGTTGAATGTGGTGGCACATGCCTACAATTCCAGCACTCAAGGGGCTGAAGCAGGAAGATCTCCACAAGATTAAGGCCAGCTTAGGCTACACAGTGAGTTCAAAGCCAGCTTGAACTGCATAAGGAGACCCTAACTCAAAAATCCCCAAGGAAAAAATGTATAGGACCCTTTAATCACACCTCACTTTATTTCAAACTTTTTGCAAAACAAATATTTTTAATAAGGAAGAGTCATCTCAATGCTTAATAAAGCCTGCTTTAAAATCTGCTTGAAATATGCTCTAAGAATAAAATTTCAGTCAATGTATACTAATTATACATTTAAGAGGATATCTGGATTTCTTAAAGTGAATTTTTTTTAATGCATTTGGTTGTTGTAGGGTCTCACTATGAAGCTCGGGCTCATAGTGATCCTCCTGCTTTCAGCCTCCCCAGTGCTGGAATTATAGGCGTGCACCACCACGACCGGTTTCAGTGGCTGGCTCAGCGTGCCCTAGGGGCAGGACTGGCGCAGCCTGAGGTGCTGAGATCAAACCACCATCCCTACACTTGCCTAAGCAGGCACTTTAATCTGCTGAGCTATCTCGCAGGCCCTTAAAGTGAATTTAGAAACAGTTTTAAAAATAATTTTCTCTGCTCCGAACTGCTGCATTTTCTCCTCAGGTGGAACCACTGTATTTAATTTGTCCAGTCATTCCACTGGCCCAAGAGCACTAGGATGCCATCCCCCAAAGGTGTGCTTTGATTTTATTCTCCCTGATGCCATGAGAGACATCCCATAACTTCCCTTGTCTCCTTGGTGACCCATGAGCCTGTGTTGCAAGATGGTTGCCTATGGTTAGGAGTCATACCCAGTCCATAAAACAGAGACCCTGGGTCTACCTGTGAATCAGAACAGAAACAATGGTCTAATTACAACCACCCTCTAACTGCATAAGGAGAATGCCCTGAGGATCATTTAAATCTGCAACAGCGCTATGCCAGGACATTTGGCACCTGCTAAAGGATCCTTAAAGCCTTGTTCCTGTTCGGCAGGTTGACCTCCCGAGACTTGACTGTAATTGCATATCAAGTAACTATTTTTTCCCTCCTTCCCAAGAGAAAGCTAGTTGGTCCTTTTCTCCCCTGTGAAATGTGACACCCAGCAATAATGTGGCTGTCTTCTATTCCATAACCCGCTAAGATGCAGGGGCTCCTTCCCTCCCCCCTCAGGGTGCCCATGCACATACCCTCAGGAAAGCCCCAAACTCTCCTGCAACAGGCAACTCAGAGCTGACAGCCAAAGCTCTAACTGTCCGATTCTGTCCCCTCTTCTCTCTCTGGAAACATAAGCAAGCCAGCTCAACAGGCCTAATTACCATGGTAACGACACGCACTGCGATTAGGTGTGTGTTTGCTTTTTTAAATGCCTCACAGATTGTGTCCCCCTCAACCCGAAGCCTCAGACAGGGGGGTTTCTGGCTGGCTTTTAAAGTGCACCTCCAGTTTCTCGTTTCTGTTAGCAGATCTGGTGGAAATCTATAGAATCAAATCCTCTACATCTTCACCTTAAGAATGAAAGAAAGGAAAAACAAAACCAAAACCACTTGGCTCCTTAAACACCCCACGACTAATCAGTCTAAACCTCCAGTTTGTAATGAAATTAATTTGAATTTGTACACTGGAGATAATTAATCTGCTCCCAAATTAAATAATTAAGGTATTTTATAATGTCATTTTAGAGGTTCAGATGAACTAATCAGGTGAAATAAAATCTGACATAAAAAATATCAAAAAAGTAGCCCAAATAGAGTGCAACATTACATGTAAAGCATTACAAAATAATAAATGTGTGAGGCGCACTGCTATAATTGCAGCCACTCAGGAGGCTGAAGCAAGGGAGTTGTAATTTTGAGGCCAGCATGGACAACCTAGCCAGACATTGTCTAAAAATAAAAATTTAGGGTCGGCAAGATAGCTCAGCGGACTAAGTGCCTGCTTTGGGAAGTACAGGGACCAGGGTTTGATCCTGGGTCCCTCATACCACGCTGGCCCTGCCCCTGGGGCACACTGAGTGAAAGCCTGGGCGTGGTGGTGTGCGCCTGTAATCCAGGCCTGGAGAGGCTGAAAACAGGAGGATCACTATAAGTCCGAGCTGCATAGTGAGACCTTGTACCAAATACATAAATGAAATAAATAAATAAATAAATTTAAAATAGGGCTCAGGACATAGCATTCTCTGGGTTCAATTCCCAGTACCACAAAAAGAAAGCAAAAACAAAACAGAATAATGTAAACCTTAATATGAAGACATTTTAAAAGCAATGACCCAAATGAAGTCATTTATTTTCAAAACATGAACATGAAAAAGTCCAGACAGTTGGAAGAAACGTGAACTACTTCCATATATTTATTCAACACATCTTCTTTTAGACTTCGTACGCAGCAGTGTTTATAATTACACTATCGCGAGGGAGCAGAGGGCGGAAGGAGGTCCTGTCTCAGGGGACGGAGGAGGCTCTCCCCCAGCTCCTTCCAGCTTCCGCATTCTAGACGGAGCCCTCAGCCCCTGCTGCGCCCCTGATGCTCCTGGGCCAATGTGGTGCCACTCTTACTGAGAAGATAATCTGATGGGCCCCTAATCCCAGCATGCTGGCTCCTTCTGTGTGAAATGCAAATGAACCTCCTTTTAAAAGAAACCAGCCAGGGAGTCCAATCCCCCAGTACCACAAAAAAAAAAAAAAACAAATTAATAATAATAATAAAATAATAATAATAATAATAATAATAGAAACCTAACTGGGAATTATTTACATAAACCTATTGGAGTTCAACCTCTTGATACTAATTTATATAATAAAACATTACACATAGTCATGAAACCAGACACACAAGCTTAATCAGAGCATGGCTTCTCCTAGATGAGAAACCCGAAGTACAAGTAAATTAAAAAGCAAAAGGAAAGCTAGGTAAGAGGAGACCGGGAGCTGGGTCTCCTGAAGATGGGAAGGAGATGCGGAGGGGGGCCGCATGAGGGAAGCGGATGAAGGAAGAATTGCGGGGTTGTGCGCCGGAACCAACCGGAATGCAATCGTTATGCACCGCAAACACGTGCCAAGGCCGATCAAGATTAAAAAGTAAAGTGAAATAAAATTACTCTCATATTCAAAGAGCTGTGGATCTTATGTACTGTCACTGATAATACATTTTTCCCTATGGAGTTTAAAGAGAAAACCAGATGAGTAAGGATAAGCTAGCGTCTTCTGCGGTAACAAAGAAGCCGGGCGAGCACGGCAGAGCTCGACTCGCCCTCACGTCCCATCAGCCGCAGCACAGAAGCGACTTTGCTGGTGTTGTCTTTACTGAAGACCCTGGCCTAGGAGGACAGCCACCACCGCTGTCCTGGCACCACAGCCCGGCACAGGGATGCGCTCGCTGCCCGCTCCTCCTGGAGGTGACACCAGCTCACCTGTTATCAGCCAGTGCGAGGCAACAGGGCCACACTTAACGAAAGCAGACAGGGAAGTGCAAACTTACTAAGACTTGGGCGAGGAAAACTGGGAATTGCTACGGTCGGGCGTGCATATTCCTGAACAAATGGTGGAATTCTGAGACTGACTTTACTAAATTAAAGCACCAGTATCTGGCTGTCCCAAGGAACAGGTCTCCTTGTTGGATTCGAGACTCCAAGATCTGAAGACCCGTGATTAACTTTGGGCCATTAACAATCAACTCTGCTAGAAATTGGTAAGAACTCCTTGGATAAAATAAAAGATAATCGACTGCAGATTTGTAGGAACAATAACAATTATATGTACAATAGCTACACTTCTTCGATAATGACTATAATTGAAGCACCGTGCTAAATAAACATTTTACATCTATAATTTCCTCCAATTTTGTGAAGCAGGTCTTGTTTTTATTTCCCATTTTATAGATGAGGAAACATGCACAAAACTTAAAGCCACTGCTGCAAGATCCTTCAACTACTTTGGCTCTAAACTGATCCTTCAACTACTTTGCTGTTCTGTATATCAGACCTTAGAACACTATTTTTCCACACTACTGTATTTTAAGATTATTTTAAGACACAATGAAAAATTAAATTTTTTTCTTTTTTGCCTAGGAATATGAACCTTTTAAATTTGTCCTATTTTGATTTAAAACACCTTAGAGCTGTTCTTTATCAAATTTTTTTTCTAGAGGAAAAAATGATAAAACTCTTAGAGAAGTGGCTTAAGGCCCTTATGTGACATATCTCTAAATATAATCATATTCATGAGGTTTAAAACAATGCCAAAAGAACCAGCTAAATAGATTAGTGGATTAAAGCACCTGCAAGCAGGCGCAGAGGCTGGGTTTGAACCCCAGGCCTGTGGTGCCAGCCCCACCCCTGGGGCAAGTTGAGTCAGTGATTGAGACTGGGTGTGGTGGCGCAAGCCTGTAATCCCAGCTCTTGGGAGGCTGTAAACAGGAGGATCACTACAAGTCCGATCTAGTAGTGAGACCCTGCACACCCTGTAGACCTGTCCCTAAAATACAAAAAATAAAAATAAATGAATAAATAAATAAAATAAACATAAAACAATGGCAAGGATCTATTTATCTTTGAAAACTATTCTAAAATAACATTGAGTTTTTTTCTTAATTAAATTTTTTCACATTTTTTTCATGGTTCTCCTGAGATCAAATAAATCCCCTCCTTAAACAGAGCTATGTTGGTAGAACCTAGAAATTAACTCTACTTTCCTATTTAAAAATACAAATGTAAGAGTAGGAGGCTTTCAGTCATTTATTACAGAAGAGCACTCCTACCACGAAAGCTTAATCTGCGATGGTGAACACCCAAGCACACACTTTAGAGATGAGCAGTCACAACACTGTCATGACAGCAATTCCACCAAACTCTCCCTTTTAAAAAAAATCCCTTTTTTAGTATTGCTTCCTTATGTATCACCTTCAAATACAATGTCAGAGGAGAAGTAGGCAGTGTGGAGAAGGCGCAATGCTAGTGGTACAGCACACGTGGCCTCTGGAGTTGGAAAGTGGAAACCTATTATCTAAATAACGCATAATCAGAAATCCCAGAGATTATTCATCCCTCTTTTATAGGTGCTGTAATCAACAAAATAGATGCCTCTCTAGAGAAAACACGGTTTTCATGTAAGTCAGACAGACTAGTCATAGGATCCCTGGTCTCTGGGAGCTCATTACTCAGCTCAATGTGGATTTTCTTTAGATCAAATTGATTTAAATGACCAGTTAGGAAGGCTCTGATTTAATTATATATATTCTTTTACAATGCAGAAATGTGGGGCTGGTTGTCTAAACTGAATGCTGTCACTACTGCTTTTTTAGGAGCTGATGTGTTTCCTTTTGGAATATTTTGTTTAGAAAGACTGTTGTTGGCTGGCCAATTAACTCAGCAGATTAAAGCACCTGCAAGCAGACGCAGAGGCTGGGGGTTCAATCCCCAGACCTGCCAAGGCAGCCCTGCTCCTGGGGCGTGCTGAGACAGCAATTGAGAATGGGCATGGTGGTGTGAGCCTGTAATTCCAGCTCTTGGGAGGCTGTACACAAGAGAGCACTCTGAGTCTGATCTAGTAGTGAGACCCTGAGCACCCTGTAGAACCTTCCCTAAAAAATACAAAAAGAAAAAAAAAGACTGTTCTTTACTTTGTCTTACTTCAGCCTTCTGTGTTTTCCTCCTGAATTCTTTCTCCTTTGGAATAATAATACAGGCAAGCTCTATTGTTTGCCTGTGCAGTGCCATCTAACATTTCTTGCTTGCTAACAAAACCAGATCTTGTTCCTGGGGTCTGGGGACCAGGTTGTTCTAAGAAGCTGGGTGCTTCACTCCCTCAGGAGGAAACTTACGCGACCAAGCAGAGTGGGTCCATCCTCTTGGTCACTAATCCATAGGGCATATGGGTTGGGAAGGGAATTCTGCTGGACAGAGCTGTGCTGTCCCTTTAGAAAGAGGTGTGTGTGTGTGAAGAAGTGAGCCCCTTTACCATGGCTGCGGACACTGAAATGTCTCTGCCTTTCTGAAGTGGTAGGCATGTTCTCCACACTGCCAAGGCAGCCGGCTGGCCTAACAGTAAATCTGCTGAGGGGCTGTAACAGGAGGGAGGAAAGAATTCAAGTTGCTGGGAACACTGTCCGGCTAACTAAATAACTACCTCTGAAGCTGCCCTCCCTTAAGGCCTTGAGATAAATTTCCCATTGTTTAAACCATGTCAGTAGGGTACTTCGTTTTTCTTTTCGTCTTATCTGCAGCCAAAAGTGATCTGGTAGAAAACTAATGTCCTTGCCTCATGGATTATTTTAAAACTAGTCCAAAACAGTAATGTCTAAGGACTACTCAGCATAAATTGAATGCTCAAAAATGCTGGTTCCCAACTCAACTCTTGAATCCTGCTGATCTTCAAACATGAGTGGTTTGAGTGTGTCCTTACTCTGGCTTGAAAGTGTCCCCTGTGAGGTTTTCCCTGGTTCCCACAATAGAATTAAGGGCAGAAATAATTGCTTCCTTTTCTCTATTCATCTATGACATAATAGCAATTACCTCAAGTTATTGTTTTCTCGGGTTTTTCCTTTTTCCTAAGGTTATCTTAAACAATAAGAATGACATTTAATTCAGACAAGACCCATAGAGCTGATTGTAGTGTAAGATATATATATATATATATATATATATATATATATATATATATATATATATATGAAGTAGTAAATCAATTTTGTCTAAATAAAATCTAACCCATACCAAGTACTCAAAAGAATGGTTACTTGGTTTAATTGAAAATCCCTTTTACTTTTTTTTTTTTTTAGGCGGAACCAGGATTGAACTCAAGCCCTTGCACTTGCCAGAGAAGCACTTATTCCACTGAGCCATCTCCCTTGCCCCCGAAAATCCCTTTCTATAGTGAAAATATTTCTAAATTTTTGCATGTGTTATGAGGTGTGATAAAAAATAGAGTGAATATTTAATTTTTAAAAAATTACAATGAAAGGTCCATTGGAAGGGGAGACGAGCCCCTTCCAAATGCTCACCTCTTTTCACAAACATTTGCCATCTTCCTTGACACTCTCTGAAACAGTTCTGGTGTACTCTTTCATGAGTGTCCTTTGTTGCACTGTCCGACTTCCTCCGTGTCCTAAAGTGATTCCAAATGTTTGCCTTTCATGGTCTTTTTCTTTGTGTGTGTTTTAGGGAAGGGTCTATAGGGTGTTCAGGGTCTCACTACTAGATCGGACTTGTAGTGATCTGCCTGCTTACAGCCTCCCAAGTGCTGGGATTACGCGTGCGCACCACCACACCCAGTCTTCATGGTCGTTTTGACTTTGGGGAAGAGCCAGAAGCCACAGATGTGGTGAAGAAGGCGGACCAGGATGGACCCTGATGCCTTCTGAGCCTGCCTTTATGCTGGCTGATCCTCAGCAGCATTCGCTGTACTTTTGATTGTACCACATGAAGACACTTACAAGAGGTCTTCCGGAACTGCTTCAGAGAGTGGTAGCAACACTGGGCTAAGCATGTCTGAAATGAGTGGGAATCTTATGAGGGAGGTTGAGGCAATACATTGTACTGCAGTAGTTATCTTATTTAATTGATCATTGCTTATTTTTTTTTTAATCCTTTCATGTATGTGCTGGAGGTCGCACTTCCACTGAATTTTACCTCATCCCTACCTCAGAAATTCATGCGTACCTTCTGCACAGTGGCAACCCCCAGTCCAGACTGTTGTACTTCTGGCTGAACCCTTGCCATCAACTTGGGTCTCAGTAACTCAACTCTCACCTCTTCAGAGAAGTCCTTAGGGACTGCTCAACAAAGCTGAAGTCCCTGCTTACCACCCGCCACTCTATGCAGAGTCTTCTGTTCAACCTGCTTTTGTTCTAACCCACCAGAGTGAGTATCACTACTGGATATGTTCTAATATTGTCATTTTTTTTCTGTTAAAGGGTTCTGGTTCTGACTGATTGTAATTGATTCAGTCCGGGGAGAGGCTTGGGCATAGATACTTTTTAAAATTATCCCTCAGGACTTTTCTTGTGTACCTAGACTAAAATTCACTAGTTGAGTTGCTCTCAAAGCCTGAATGCAAGTTCCAAGAAAACAAAGAACTGGCTATTGGTTTTGCTTGTCTCCTTGGCATCCTGAGGAATGTGAGGCACATTGTGGGTCTTTACTTAAGCCTCGTGGACAGAGAGACTAACCAAATTGTGGTTATGTCTGCATTTGTCCAGAAGTTTCTGGACTCCTAGAGAGCCAGTACTGGCTCTCGGCAGCCAAAAAGAAAACAAGTGTCAGTAAGCCAGGGACAGTGGTGCATGGCTATAGTCTCAGCCCTCTGGGGAATCAAGGCAGGAAGATAATAACTTGGAACCCAGCTTCAACAACTGGGTGACATAATGAGGTCCTGTCTCAAAAGAAAAGATGGGAGAGGCTGGGGACACAGCTCAGTGTGAAGGCTCTGGGTTTGTTTCCAGTTCCTCGGGAGAGGGGCGAGTTACTCAAGAAGTTCATTAAATAAATGGATGATGCACAGACCACACTGTGTGCCATGAAGTTGACAATGATACAGGTAAAACCAGACGTGGCTGCCGTCCTCAGGAAGCTCTCCACATCTTAAAAGGAGGGGAAATGCCAAGGCAGGCTGTTTTATATCTATGTACTGTGATGGACTAAATGTTGTGATGAAAGAACAGGAGCTTCAGAAAAGGCAGAGATTGTTTCTAATCAGGGAATGAAGGAAAAAGCACAGAAAGGCTTCGTGGAGGAGGGGGCTGCTGGAATTGACCTGACAACAGCCCCTGCCAGATGTTACTTCAAACAGTGGCCAAAAAAAGAAAAATCCTATTTATTTATTTTTTGGTGGAACCGGGGATTGAACTCAGGCCCTTGTGCTTGCCAGGGAAGCGCTCATTCCACTGAGCCATCTCCCTGGCCCAAACCTTGTACTTAATAGCATATTAAATTTAAATTTACCCTTTTTTTTTTCCAACAAAATAATTTAGTCTTTCAAACAATTTTAAGAAAAACGAGATTAAAAAAAAAAAAAAAAAACCCTGTCTCTATCCCTCTGCCCTAGTATGGAAGGAAGAAAAGAAAGAGGTAGTGCCTCACCCAGGGCGATGAGGCACTACCGAGAAGCCAACCTAATGCCGGGTCTACTTTGCTATCTACCTTGTGGGTGGGGATGATAAGGGCCAGATAACCCCATGTCATTTTCAGCTTCATGCTTCTACTATGTCCCAGCCCAAGGACTAAGTCTTTCTATTTTATTTTTAATTGACAAATAATGACTGACTGTACTTATGGGGTATCATGGGATGTATGTATCCATTGTAGAATGAACAAATCAGGTTAATAGTTACTTTGAAGGCAAAGTGTGACGATGACTCTTGAGCCATAAGTTCCCTTTTTCACTGCTGAGATGAAATACCTGATGCCCAGAGTCAAGGGAGGAAAGATTTATTTAGCTCACGGTTTATAGTGTTTCAATCCACAGTCTGCTGGCTCCAAGGCAGGGTGGCACAGGGCAGAGGGGCAACCAATCATGGCAGTGGAAGATGGCAAAAGCCATAAGAGATTTCAATAGTGTCTTTAAACTGCCTCTTTTGTGCTCTGCTAGGCTGCTGGGATTGGGGTGGTGCCAACCAATCAGTGAACTGATCACACGCCCTTCGTCCCAGCATCCCACCCTCGAGATGCAGCAACCATCTCCCGAAAGTCCAGCTCCCATGACTGCAGAAGGCTTTGGGGGACATCTAGATACAAACTACAACACTCTGGAACGCTCGTCTCTCACCTAGGCCTAGAGGGGCAAGCAGCCTGGGTTGTCATTGTGATGGTAGAATTATAGATTTGCAAATTAAATAAAACTAAGGATCATTATCTGCAGACTGCCATTACTCCAACACTCATGCACAGAAGGCACTACAGAAAATTAATCGCATCACTCAGGGCCTCCTGAGACCCTATAACATCAGGATCTGCACTGACCACCAAGGTCAGACATTGCTGCTCTTCAAGGGTCCTCCTCAGTCTTTATGCTAAACTCTTCCCAGCCACATCCTGACTCACTGGTTTGGAGATTAGGAGTGAAATCTGTAGCAGAAAAATCAAATATAAAGGTTCTTTGGTTTTAAAGTGAAATCTGAATTACAATCCTATTTTGTTAATAAATCTCAAAACTCAATTCTAGAACTGGTAAGATAGTTAGGTGGTCCAAAGCACCCACTTAGGCAAGCTTAGGTAAGCACAAGGACTGAAGTTCAATCCTAGGGTCAGCCCTGCTCCCATGGTGGGCTAAATCAGTCACAAAAAACCAAAACAAAACAAAAATCTTACTTCTTGAGATGACCAGATAGTTCAGCAGACTAAAGCACCTGCTAGGCAAGCTTAGGCAAGAGAATAATTTGATCCCCGGAACCACATGCCATGCCAGCCCTGCCCCCAGGGTGGGCTGAGCCTATAACAGAGTCCATGCATGGTGGTGTGCACCTATAATCCCAGCACTGAGGAGGCTGAAAGCAGGAGGGTCACTAAGAGTCCAAGCTGCACAGTGAGACCCTGCAACAATCAAATTCATTAAAAAAAACAAAAACTCACTTCATGTTTAATTACAGTAGCTGTTCTACATGGGCATTTAAAATGCTTGTCACTTTAAAGGCAAGAACAATTTAGATCCTTAACTTTTCTTTTTTTTTCTCTTTCTGAGTCTGTCATTAAGCACCGTTTTGTTTTCATTTTGAGCAGCTTCACCAGTGCGTGGGCATGGACCCAAAAGCTCATGAAGTAACAGCCTTCTGGGGACTCTGTGGTAGTGGCCTGGTCTGCACTTGGCCAGCAAGGTCACCGGTGTGACTGTCCATGTGAAAGGCTGACCTGCCTCATCAAGCTTGTAATCGCCAACTCACAGGACTAGGCGTGCTGTCTCACTTTTGCCTTCTCTCTTTTTTTTTAATGTATTTGGTACAGGGTATGCAGGGTCTGCAGGTTCCTTAGGGTCTCACTATGTAGATCGGACTCATAGTGATCCTCCTGTTTTCAGCCTCCCCAGCATGGGAAGCTGGGGATTGAACCTTGGCCCATGTGCTCTGCCTGAGCAGGCACTGTAGTCCACTGAGCTATCTGGCCAGCCCTAACGCTCTCTTTTTCCACCTTTTAAGAAAAGTACAAACCTGGGCAGGGATGAGGTGGATACAGATTAAATACAAATACAATAATCATATCTACTGACATAAAGCTGAGATCTCAAAACTGAGAAATGTTTTCTCAGAAATGATCCAATTTTCAAATACAGTAAAGGATTTGAAAAGACAGTTCTCCAAGGGGACATGGCAGGACCAATAGGCACACAAAAATGTGCTCAACATCACCAATCACTAGGAAAATGGAAATAAACAAACAAAAAAACAAAATAAGATTCGGCCAGGGAGGTAACTCTGAAGAATAAGCACTTGCCTGGCAAGCGCAAGGGCCTGAGTTCAAACCCCGGTTCCTCAAGGAAAAAAAAAATAGGGAAATGGATATCAGTGTGCCATGAAATACTGCTTCCAACGCTTTGGGATGCAACCAGCAGAGCACAAGTATTGGTGAAATGTGGAACACCCATGGGCACCTCTGGTGGAGAGGTGGAATGGTGCCAGCTGCTGTGGAAAGTACCCTGGGCAGTCCCTCAAAACTGAAGCATAGAATTACTATATTCCAGCACTTCTGAACCTCCAAAGAAATCAGAACAGGAGCTCTACCATATATGCATACTTGCACTCATTGCAGCATTATTTATAATAGCCAAAAAGTGGTCCAAGTGTCTATCAAAGGACAAATGCATCAATAGTATGTGGAATATGCAGGCAACAGAATATTACTCAGCCTTTAAAAAGAAGGGAAATCTGACACGTGCTATAACATGGATAAACTTTGAAAACAGTACATGAAGTGAATTTAGATAGTCATAAAAGGGCAGCTATTCTCTGATTCCATTTACTCAAGGTGCCTAGTAGGCCAGGGAGATAGCTCAGTAGAATAAGTGCTTGCGGGGCCTGGCAAGTGCAAGGGTCTAAGTTCAATCCCTGGCAAAAAAAAAAAAAAAGAAAGAAAAGAAAAAGAAACAAGGTGAGAATAGTATTTACCAGGGCCTGGGAGGTAAAACGAATGAGGAGTGATTTTCTTATAGGTGCAGTTTCTTTCCATTTTGTAGGACTAGCAGACTTCTGTGGGGCCAGTGAGATAGCTTGGCAGACAAAGCACCTGCTCAGGCAAGTGCCTGGACCAGGTTGGATCCCTGGGCCCCTCCCCCAGGTGTGCTGAGCTGGCTACAGAGTCCGGGCGTGGTGGCACACGCCTGCAATCCCAGCACTAGGGAGGCTACAAACAGGAGCATCACTATGAGTCCAAGCTGCATAGTGAGACCCTGTACCAAACACATTAAAAAAAAAAAAAGAGTTCTGTGGATGGATGGGTAACTAACACAATAATGCAGTTATACTTAATGTCACAAAACTGTACACCTAAAGATGGTTAAAACAGGAAATTTTACAAGATGAACATTTTTCACAACAAAGCTTCTCCTATCCTTAGAGGCCAGGATCAAGGCTGCACTAGCTTTGCTGCCCAGGAAGAAAAATAAAATGGCCCTTGAGTCTCTTCTATGTACCAAGAACTCTTATCTACACACAAAAGCAAAAAGCAAGCTGAACAAAGCCTATGCACTAGCAACCCTGCTTCACAACAAACACACTAAGTAAGGCTCATTAATTAATTAATCTGCCGGGTCAAGTAGTAAGAAGCAGAGGTAGGAGCCAAAGCTGGAGCTGCCTGCAGGGGAAGCCTGTGTTCTTTTCACCCCCCTGGTGTGCTTTTCCTCTCCATAGAAGTCTTTTGTGAGCAGGCTCTCTGCTTTGACTGCAGAGCTTCTAGACTTAAAAGTTGGGTCTGCCTTCTGAAGTCTACTAAAAAGAGTCAGCCAAGGAAGCACACCGTGCCACTCCGTGCCCACCACATGAGGCCCAGGGCTGGCCAGCGGCTGAATGGAATCATGTTCCCATTCAGCGGCTAACCATATGCTAGGGGAAAGACACAATTAAAATTGAAGGCGACTCCCTCAAAAGCCACTTGAACACTCTGAGCAAAAGCATTATGGCTTTCAATATTCCATATGGCCAGGATAAACACCGCTCCTTGCACAGCACAGGAGCGGTGTTCATCTTATTCCTGAACATTCTACCATCATAGTTGTTAGTGTGCTGTTATTAATGTTCTGCTTCAAGCTAGAATTGAACAATTAAGGACATGTTATGTGCTGTAGAGAAAACAAGCACCCTTCAGTTGTTTTCAGAAAGATAGCAGGGGCCCTCTTGACTTGACTTCCTTTGTTTATCAAGGTTTTATTTTCTTACTCTTGTGTGAAAGACACCCAGAGGAGTAACGCACATTTTCTGTACCTCCCCAAACAAAGCAGGGTGTGTGCACTACCTAGTGCCTCCATCCTGCCCGTGGGCCGGTACCAAAGTCTGGCCCAGATTCCTAACGGTCTACCTCATTTCTTGCCATGCAGTTTGATCGTGGGTCTCTGTGGCCCAGCCCAAATCTCCTGTCTGGAAAGATTATTACCACATATTTCACACGAGGATGCAAAAGGCAAGGGAACCACAGAATCGGAGATGCGCCTTCTCGCCCAGTTTTGTATGAATTCAGTGAATTCTTCAGATGGGCTTCAATGCCAGTAATACTTTGTCTCTTAGGAATGGTGTAGCTTTACTTTAATGAAAAGCCCCAGAAAAAACACACATTTTTCCTTAGTATCTCTATAAGCTTCCTGTCTCTGACAATGCTACTCAACAAATTCCAGGGAGCAAAATCAATATCATAAAGATGGGGGAAAAAACAAAAACAACAGCACTGTAAACCCTAGATCCTGTCTCGCCTAGGGACCATCAGAAAGGTTCTCCATTGGTATCATTCGCTCTTTCAAAACTTGAATTTTAAGAATTTATGAGCATCAGCATATGTCATTTTATTGTTTTTACTCCACGATAAGCAGTTTTCTTTCTTTCCTTTAAAATTATAAAACCTTTCACCATAAAAACCTTTTGTCAATAACCACACTTTTTGCTGAAGATACAGAGCTTGATGCTTAAAACAATCCTGCCACCGGAGGCTATAGAACTATTTCTCTGATATATCCTGCTACAGGATTCTCGGTCTCAGCTCGAGCCCTATTTACCATACTTTCATCAATCATTCATAAACGTGAACAAGTCAGGGCTCTCATTAATAGTACCGATCGCTCAGGAAGTGGGAGCCCAATGATTATGCTTGGGCCGTCCGGGCTTGCCATAGGCATGGAAGGCAGCAGCCGCTCACGTTTACGTTTTGTCTCTGATGAGGCTGACTTCCCCCGACCTAGAGTTGCATTCAGTCCGCGTAAACAGCACATCCATGCACATGCCTCGGTTACTCTCCCTGGGCTGCCACGTTCCTGCGAACAAGGATGCAACTTCGGGCTGAGACTCGCTGGCAAAGGGTAGCTGCTGGCGAGACTTCTCTGAGGACAGCCACACAGAGCTGAGGGAGGAAGACACCCTCAGGGTTTTTTTCAGAGGTAAATACAGTCCCTCATGTAGGCAAAACGACTCTTTGTTGGCAAAAGAAAAAAAAAAATCAAATCTCAGGACAAAAGGACTTAATCCCCAACACCCCCTCCCCCCCAAGCCAAATCACTGCCATTATATTGCAAAGCAGAAGACAGAATGCACCTCAGGTTTCCCACCAATTCCACCCGGCGAGGGGACTGCGGCTCTGATGGCCAGACCCCAGCTCCCCGGCTCCAACTCAGCCCCGCTTTTCTCCTTCCCACAGAGCTGGGAAAACCGCTTCTCACATCCAGCCTGTTTCTCTGGTAAATCCCCAAAGCACAGAGGACGATTTTTCTTTGAAACAAATGTGTCACACATTAACCATCACCCCCAAAACCCTTCTAGTCCATTCCCCCAAAACCTGAAACAAGGCACCCAGATCCCCGTAGAAATCTGCCCTAAAATAAAAAGAACCTACGGCACCGGTCCATTTCTTCTCCCTTCCATTAGAAAGGAGCAGCACAGAAAATGTATCCTTTACCTGGCCCGGGGCTTGGTCGGAGAGAGCGGCTTCCCTGGCAGAGCTGTGCTTGCTTTGCAGCGAGCTCCAGCCCAGCCCGCGCAGCCGTCCAGCAGTAGTAGGAGTCGCCCCCAGAGCCGCGGCAGCGCTGTGTGTGTAGGGGCGGCTGCAGCCCGGGGACTGGTCCACACCCAGCTTTGTCTTCAATCAGCGTTCAGGCTACAGGAAGCGGCTCATCTCCCACTTCCTCCTCTTCTCCGTAGCTGCTCGCAGCTTTCTTCTTTTCCCTCTCTGCATTTCAGGCTTACGCTAGTGATTTTGTGATTCTGCCGGCTCGCCAGGGTTACTGAGGGAGATGTGACTGCCACTCTCTTGAGCCCTTTTGTTCCAGGTCCTTTGGAGCTGTCTGCAGGCCTTGCATTCTCTTTCACTCCTGACTCTCACCCCCGACAGCCTCCACTGGCCCTGGGGTCCCACTTCTTGAACCCCATGCTACTTTTTGAGCTTGAACTTGTTCTCATTCCTACTTCTGGTTTTGTTTTTACCAGGTCCCTGGCCAGGCTCTGGCCCTATCTTGCAGCCCCAGCCTCAGCTGCACTCTCTGCTTTACAGTAGTTCCCCTCTCATTGCAGTTGGCAGCTTGGAGCTGCAGTTTTCCTCCTTAGCCAACTATCCAGTAGCTTCATTTTTCCCTGGTCCGCTAGCACTCAGACTTTACTTAACCCACATGCTCAGCAAAAGGCAGCCCTGGCAAACGTTTTGTGGGACCTAGGGGCCAAACTAAGCCCTGCAGTGCAAGCCATAATGCAGCAGGGTTTGCTTAATTGGGAGCAAGGAGGTCACCACACCAAAGGCTGTGGATCCCCAGCCCAGAAATATGAGCCTCTCCCTCGCCCAGGTAGGGCCCAGAGGACCCTGGGGGCTCTCCAGTCCTGACTTCATTCTAGAAGATACCATTGACATGGATGAGGGCGGAGCCAGCAGCCAGTCTGTCAGCCAAAATTAGGATCCAAGCTGTCATTTCTGTCTTTGTCAATTTGGGCACATACTTTAACTTCCATGTGCCTTCATTCCCTAGGCAACAAAATGGAGATGGTGATGGTCACACCCTACAGGAGAAATCAGGGCTAAGACTGAACAGAGAAGCCATGAATAGCTCTGGGAACATACTAGGTATTCAATTCATTCTAGCTCTGATGATTTTGAAAGGAAGCTAAGACTCAGTGGTGCCAAGTGACTTGTGCAGTCAGTGGTCAAAGCAGGACTCGCACTTGGTTTTGCAGTTCCCCACAGTTAGTACAGCTTTGATTTAGCCCTGAGCCCCTGTGCCATTACTCAGTTTTGGGGTCATCTTCCCCTTGTTCTATAGCCCAGACAACGCTTAGGAGTTGAGAAAGTCTCTCTTGGAATCAGCACCCAGAGAGCTGATCTCCTGGCAACAGAGCCCACCCCCAAGTCCACTTCCTGTGTCTAGTGCTTTCTTAATCTTCCTGCAAGACAGGAAATGCTAGAAATCTAGGGCTGACGCAGGGATAACTCACCCAGGGAGCTTTCCTAACACACCTTGGGGACTACAACCCATTCTCTGGCAGGTACCAAATTTAATTTCAACAAAATGTTCTGAAAGAGTCCCAGGGTGAGCTTTGATTTAATGTTCCATGAACAAAGGTTGCTTAGTTTTTCCTAGAAATCTTTCACCAGAAAAGACCTGATGTCAGCTCCCTAATATCTGAAAATTGCAAAACAGATTGTTTAAAGATGAAGACCAGGGAACTACTTTTGAGCCACCAACAAATAGAATTATAGTATTAGAGAAAGATTTGGCAGAGACCTAATATATTGTGAGTTACCACCCAATTAAAAATCCTGGTGCCAAAGATTACTGGGACCTTTTACATGTAAATTTAAACATACATGACCTACGCTAACTCTAAAAAAAAAAAAAAGAAGAAGAAACATGTTACTGATGAAAAGATTGAGGAAACTGGAAACAAGTTTTAGTTAATTTTAGACCAATGGGTTCTGGCATTAACTCTGAATTCAAATAGATTTTTAAAAATAGTTCTTACATTTTTTTTCTCACTCATCAGAAAGTGATTGGTACTTATATTTAAACCTATATAGGAAAACCTCTTTCAAACAATAAAATCCCTAAGAATTTGGCCTGCTGCCTTCTAATCTGGCCAGAAAGAACTCATAGTAGGTTAATCTGGCCATGGCTGGGAGGTACCAACCAAACTCTAAGCTAAAAACTAGATGGTAAGATTTTTCACTTTCTATTATTAACCAGTTATCAGTTCCTCAAATAGCCTCTTTTTTAGGAGAGAAAAGTAGAGTGAGGCTATAGATTAGCCAACGGAGAAGATTAATCCAGTTTATAGCTCTTAACCAAAACATAGTGAGTACTAAAGCTGCAAAACGTTCAGATTTTAGAAGCTCATCTCACTCTTATAAGCTCACACCATCAATTATTAGACATTCCCCTTTCCTAGATGCATTAGATCAATGGCAAGACAAAAGCCTATAAAATAATATTCATCAAGAGCCCAACTTGCAGGCATTAATGTATTGTATTTCTTAAACCTGGTAGAGGAGATCAATAATGGAGGAGATGGAATTTTGGCCTGCCTGAGCATTCTAGCTGGGTGTTCCTTAGAGTTCTTATGTTTCACCGTCCCCAAATTATTTTTTATATACTTACCTTTATCCAAAGCCTAGTCCTCTTCCTATAACCTCTGTTTTATTTAATGAAACATATGAATTAGTTGCCCACAGAAGTAATGGGATAATCTCAGAACATTTTCTGAGTCTGAAAACCTTTGTTTTCCAATTTGATTCTTAAAGCTCTTCAGGAAGATACCTCTGTAGAATAAGTGCCCGCCTGGCAAGTGCAAGGTCCTGAGTTCAATCCCCGGTGCTGCAAAAATAAATAAATAAGTTCTTCATCTTTCCATTGCCCCTTTCCAAATCATTTCTTTGCCTGAGCGCTTCCTCTCTCTTTCCTATGCCACTGTCCTTTTTCCTAAATGTTTTGGATTTTCTTGAACAACACAACACTCCCCATTTTGTCCTCCTACTTCTGTTTCTTTCTTTATTCTCACCAGAAGTACATTTTTTAAAAAAGAAGAGTTGATGCTATCACTGTTGCAATCCTTCACTTTCTTCCCGCCCTATGGCTTATGGCCCACAAAACTTTCTGAGGTACTACTACCTGTCCACTCTCCAGCCACAGTGCCTATTGTCACCCCTTCCCTCCTTCTCAGAAGGCTCCTTGTGAAGCTCTGTTCTTTTCTCCCTGGCGAGTTGACATGTGCTGTTGCTGCTGCTAGACAGGCCCTGTTCTTATTGTATCTTCTGGCAAATCCTACTTATTCTACAAGAATCTCCCCTTGTGAGCACGTGGTGGCTTGCCTCAGCCTCCTCTTCAGCGCCAGTTGTCCGAATGATTTGCTCTGTGTCCATCTTAGCCGGGAGTAAGTGGGCCTGTAAAGGTTAAGGCCATGTTCTGCTCATCTTTGCTGCTGTTTGTTTAGCTAACGAAGCAGATAGCTTGCAAATGTTTGTAGGTAGAACAGGCATCATGAGGGAGAAATTCCCAGAGGGCTTTTGCTTTCCTGTGGGGGCCTAGAAAGGGGAAAAAGGAAGTCTAAAGTGAGAAGTTGGCCATAGGGGAAGAAACAAGAATTCTATACTTCCTTTTGTAAACTGCAGAAAACCATACTACACACAGGCAAAATTGTGAACATCTGTTATATAGGCAAACCTAAAGAGATCAGGAGCAATTTCTGGTCCCATTTCTGCCCTGAGTTGCTTATAAAGAAGCAGAGGCTGGCAATAAAAAAGTAATCAAGGAAAAAATGTTAAAGGAGGTAGAAAATGGGGAAGAAAGCTGTTTTTTACCTACCCCTCAGGAGAGGCTTTTAAGAGATCAATTTATAAGACAGAAACCCTTCTCCCAGCCCCTCCTGCCCTCTCTGGCCTTCACTGCCTCACAGCTGGTAAATAGCCCTGATGCTGACATGTGCTATTCAAGTTCCCAGTGTTCCTTGTGGCTCCTTTCAGCCAGCTAGTAGCTCTTGCCTGCTTTGATTGCCTTTTCTGGCTGGGCCGGCTCTACCTCACCAGATTCTGACCTCTCTCTTTCGCTCTCTGGTCTCTTGCTGCTGTCTCAAAGTCGCCGCTCCTGCATTCATGCTCCTTCGATGAAAGGTGGGAGTGAAATAAGAAGGTGGATCTTTCTCTGTGCTCACGTGCCTCAGCGGCTCACAGGTGTTGCCGCTGCCTCTCATAACTCAATTGTTGTACATAATGGTGAACAATAAATAAGTGGGTCAATGAGCTGTTATTTTAACATAGAAAAGCCACTCTTCCAGGCATTCCTTGGATCAACTAAAGGGAGTAGAAGCCCTTCTACGGCACATCATGCTCTAATCTGCAGATCATCCTCTCCCACAGACGTCTCAGCCTACTCCCAGTTGCTGGGGGTCAGAGGAGACTGAATCACAGCTGGTTTCAAAGAGTTGAGTGTGGGGGACAGAACTGATCTTTCTAGAGAGAGCAGCTGGTCTTCACTACGGATAAATGTCGGGTCTCTGTCTAGCATAGAAATGACAAAGGCAAGGCATGTATGGTCCAGCTTCTTCTAGAAGGGTAATGTTAGAGCCAGTTCCCATATCTCTGAGGACTAACTTGGGGATCAAAGAGGACAGTGGGAAAGCCTCCCAGACTTGTTTCTGATGTGATTGTCACACACACACATATACAAAAGTTGATCGGAGTGTGGTGCATGTTTAAGTTAGAGAATATTTAATACAGCAAAAGTCACGTTGCCACAGATGCCCTCAAAATCCTGCCTCTTACTCTGCACACACTTTTCCCACCATTCTTGCCACTGCAGAAGCAGTTCTGCATTCCTCTTTCATGAATGTCATCACAAGTTGTAACCAAAAACATGGTGAATGCCGCTGCCAAGTACCATCCAGCTGCAAGGCAGGCTTCTAACGACATCACAGTGTGTTTGTCCAGCTTATTTGTGTGTTTGTACAGACCTGGTGCTGTACAACTTCTGGCTCTTCCTCAAAATCAAAATGACTTTGAAAGGCAAATACTTTGGATTAATTCAGGACATTAGATCAGCCACAACTAAAGAGACTCACGACAAAGGACATTCAGAAAATGCTTCAAAAAGTGGCAGGAAGGAGGAAGCAAGAGTGTTCACAGTGAGGGGGAATCGTTTGCTCTTTACTGTAATCATTTTTTATTTAAACACACTAGTTTTTTGGTCACACTAGGCTTGTGTTGCACACATACAGCCAATCCTGGGGAGGTTATCAGTGATGAGCTAATTCAAGAAGGTTGCTTTGCTAATAGTCACTGAGAAAAGAAATCTGTGTTTGTTTTGAAGAAGGGACAGGGTGGGGTGAGGAGGAGGGTGGGTGGCAGTTGGCTGGAGAAGATCTGACCAGGAAGCATGAGCCTTACTCAGAAAGAGGTTAGATTTGGAGGAACGAAGGGAGGAAGAGGCAGGGGAAGGGCAGAGAGGCCAAGCCCAAGCTGGAAGGAGGTAAGAAAGAGCTCACTGGCTGGAGGCCTGGAAGAGAAGCCAGTGGCTGTGCTGAGGAAAAGATAAGGGAAGGGCTAGAGCTCTCCAGGCAGGAAATGCTCTCAACCCTCTCTTTACCAGCAGAATTAAGAATGAGGCTTCTGACTAGGGTCAGACGAAGGTATATCAAGCAGGTGCATCATTGCATCAAAACAGAAACACTAGTTTGTACAAAACAAAACTTGCCTGCTCTAAAAAAATCTCAAAAGATCAATGCAGAAATTCAAGGACAACAGGAAAGGAGCAAAAGATCAAAAAGAGGGAGTCAGGCAGCAAGCATGACGGAGGGTAGGGAACATGGTGCACTAGCAAAGCCCTGAAAAAAAAATAGTCGTTTCAAAAGAATGTCAGAATGAAGGAGTAAATCTCAGTGTGGTTAACAGTACATAAGTAAGTCATTTTGAAATGTTCTAAAAGTAAAACTATGGGATAATAACTCCAGTAATTATCAGACAGGGAGGAAAGACAAGACTTGGGCTTTCCGTGCCAACTAGGGAGGCAAGACAGGGTGATCAATTTTGACAGTAAATTGGTTGGCAAGGAAGGATGGGGAATTAAAGGCAACGTTTGAAGGCATTTTGTCTTTGTTGATTTCCCTGCTGTCAAGAAAAACAGATTTTCATAGATGCGCTTATGACCTTGGTCCCCAACCTTCTTCTTCTGTTCGCTTTTGGATCTATGTCTTAAAAATTCTCGCTTTGATGTGTCCTGTGAAATTCAAAATCATGGGGGCACGGGTGTGCTGTGGAGTGTTGGCTGGTGACTGTGTCTCCTCTGTCCAAGTCCGCTGGACTCCAAAAACTGAACTCAACACCCCCTGAGTAAGGCCGGGTCTCTCATTCCTGTACCCACAGCACCCAGCATTGCGTTTGGGGATTGTGGATACTCTGCACTTGTTTAACTTTAGGTGAATCTAAACACTCTAGCCCTACATAAGAAAGTCAGGAGCACTACTTATTGTTGTTGTTGTTTTTTGAAAAGTACTAAAATGATTTAATACCCTAGAATCCATTAAAGAACTCTCATTTTAAAAAAGTAAAAAAAGAACTCTTAACTTTGAAAATTACAAAAGTGTTGGACAGTTTAACAGCATTTGAATTATTAGTCCCTCTGAAATGTTTCTTTGGTATTTTAATTTTTTTAAGATTTTTATTTTATTTTATTGAGAAACAACTAGCAATGAGACACTATCAAAACTGATCAATAGGACAGTTTCAATAATTAATACATTGTACATTGTTATCTTCTTAGTGGTTATCCATAGTTCAAGAAGCATACAGGAAATCCTGTCCAAACACTATTAGTACAAATCTTTCTATTTGTTGAATTAAATGAAAATAGCTGTATATCTATCCTAACTATTCTGTATGTACAAAACAAAATGGTCCTTCCTTCATAGCCCCTTTTTTTGTTTAGTCCTGTCAGAGATGGGTGTTCTATTGGCATCTAAATACTATAGGTGCGTGAATTCAGCATAACAATCCAACACAGTCCAGCAGTCCACAATAGCAGTGGGTTATCTGCAGGAGCTGTTGACTTGAACCTTTTGCAGCTCAGCATATTGATATGGCTTTACTTTATATACCTCATTTTTATACTTTCTTGCTGAATTAAGACCAAGATAAATAATTCAGTGAGTAGAAAGATTTGTGCTAATAGTATTTGGACAGGATATCCTGTCTGCCTCTTGTACTATGGATAACCACTAAGAAGATAACAATTAATGTACCATGTATTAATTATTGAAACTGTCCTATTAAAAAATGACCAAGATAAAGTGAGAACTATATAACAAGAAATGTAATTTTTGTATCTGATAAGGTCAGTCACATACCCTCAGGATTTATCCTGTAACCCTGTACCGCACTTTGTAGACCCTTTGCTTGTGTCAGCCATGTGGAGGAGTCACGGCCATTGCTTGACCAATTTGCCCTCTGTGAAAGCCTGAGAGAAAGGAGTACTACTTATTGTATTGAAACTATAAGCACAAGTTTATAAAATTTGGTAGAATTGTAAGAGAATGAACCAACAACCACCAGCACTGCCTAAAACGTTACCAATACTGTCCTTAGGAATCTAAACATAAGAAGAGGATGTGGCAAAGAGGAAAATGATATTGATTTTGAAAAGGGAAAAAACCCTAAAGTTACCAACCAAGTGATAATATTAAACGTGGAGGAAAAATTCTCTTTTACTTTGAGGAGAATGGTATCCCACAATTCATAGAGGGCTCTTATTGTCTGTTCTTGCAAATCTGCGAACTCAGAAGGTACAGATGAAGAATATTGATGCCACTTTCTGTGAAGTATTGTCAAGATGATTTCAGTTACTTTAGTGAGAAAGTGTTCAACATTCTATGAGTCTTATTTTTTTATAATTATACCGGGGAATTTCATCAGGGAAGAACTGTGTGGTATGCAACATACCTGAAAGTCTTAAACTGCTGTCTAGACAAAAATAATCTAGATAGTTCCTTGCAAGTTACTATTTTCATTTGTCAAGTTTTCTTTCTACTTATTTATTTATTGTATTTTAGGGAAGGGTCTACAGAGTGCTCAGGGTCTCATTACTAGATCAGACTCATAGTGATTCTCCTGTTTACAGCCCCCAGGTGCTGGGATTGCAGGCGCACGCCACAGTGCCCTCAGTCTCCAGTCTTAGCCATGAGTCTCAAGTCTCCACCTCAGCGCACCCCAGGGGCTGGGTCAGCAAGCAGGCTCTGGTATTGAACCCCCAGCCCCTGCATCTGCTTGCAGGTGCTTTAATCCGCTGAGCTATTTGGCCGGCCCTCCAAGTTTTCCATATGAAAATGGCTGGGTGGGGAATTCCTTCCTCTACAGATCACCCCTTGTGTATCTTGGTTATAGCTGTTGTCACACAGCACTGTGACGTGTTTCCCTTTCTCTCACCGCCACCATACATGAGGCCCTGTATCTCCAGTGCCCTTCACAGTGCTCGGTGCTAGAGCCTAACAGGTATTCAGTAAATATTGCTAATATATGATGAAGGCAAGAGCAAGGCAAGTAAGTTTATTTATTTATTTTGTGGAACTAGGGATTGAACTCGGGCCCTTGTGCTTGCCAGGGAAGTGCTTACTCCACTGAGCCATCTCCCCGGCCCTGGCAAGTAAGTTTAGAAGTCCATTATAGGGGGAAGACTATAGCAGGTATCTGTAGGTATGTTTGTGATCTGTAACATGTTATCAGAGGCCTATCTTGTCTTGTGACTACAGCAAATCATGAATTACACATTCCCCTTGGTGGTTGTGTTTTCAAATTTGGGGTGTGTGCTCTTAGTGTCTTTGAGTCCCCCTCCATTTCAAAATCCCCAACTTTAACCAGATGCACCCAAATTATTTATTATTAAAATATTTATGTACCTTCCTCATGATACTCTGTCCCCAAACCTTCCCATTCGAAAAGGTTTATATTTAATTTTTTTTTTTTTTTTTTACTTTTTTATTTGTTACAGGATCTCACTCCACAGCTCAGACTCATAGTGATCCTCCTGTCTCAGCCTTACCAATGCTGGGATTACAGGTGTGCACCACCATGCTGGGTTTCAGGGGCAGGCATGGCACATGAGGGCCGGCGGTATAGCTCAGCGGACTAAGCGCTTGCTTAGGTAAGTGCAGCGGCCAGGGTTCGATCCCTACTTCCGCTTGCCGCACTGGCCCCGCCTTCGGGTGCGCTGAGCCGGCGATTGGAGTCCAGGCGCGGTGGCGCGCGTCTGTAATCCCAGCACTAGGGAGGCAGAAAGCAGGAGGATCACTGTGAATGTGGGCTGCATAGTGAGACCCTGTGTACAAAAAAAAAAAAAAGAAAAAGAAAAA
>PVKA01030989.1:0-26694 GCA_004027165.1 Ctenomys sociabilis
ATTTCCTATGTGGTCATTGAAGTCTTCTCAGGGTTTATCTTGTAGTCCTGTACATTATTCTGTAGTTCCTTTGTCTGTGTCATCCATGTGGATGAGTCACGGCCAATGCTTGACCAGATTGCTCTCTGTGAGAGCCTGAGAGAAAGTTTTCTCTTCATGTGACTCTCCCCAGGCACACTATAGAACTTCAGTCTCTTTGAAATAGGGTCTTAACCGATTTGCCCCAATAGGCTTCCTCCCTGTAGTTTTCTGCCTCAGTCCTGAGGAATAACTGGGATTACAGGCATGAGCCACCATGCCCAACTATCTAACTGTTTTTGAGATTAAAATAGTGAGTGTGAGTTTGGCTGGAAATATTTTTATGTCTGTCATCTGCTTGAAGATTGTTACCTTTGATCATGCATTAAGCAGCACCTGTACAGTATTTCATTCTACTCCTTGCCCTGTGCTAAGTTCTTTGCTCCCACTACCACATTGAATCAGGAAAACCCAGAGTTAGATACTGGTATTTGTCCATACTTTCTGCATGATTTAATAAGGCTGGGGCGGGACGGGGGGGGTCTTGGAAATGTGTTAACACACAACAGTATTATGCTCCTCTGAGAACTGGAGGTCTTCACTTGGGCTTTACATTTTGAAATTCTGATTTTCCCCATTGGGCAAGCCGAAGAAGACTCCTTACTAATGGAATACCTATAATTTGGCAGTTTGAAAATAGTGAGTGTATTTATAGTTTTAATGTATTAGATAATTTTCTTTTGGTACTGGGAATCAAACACAGGACCTCACACTTGCCAGGCAGGTGCTGTACCACTGAGCTCTATCCTGGCCCAGATCATTTATTTTCTGAACTATTCTGAGCATGATACTACATATTATAAAGACTTACAGTTGGAAATACTATACTGTGTGAATTTTGTGAATAATTATAATAACAAGTCCAGTATGATAATTTCCTATAAACATCTTTTTAAACCCCATGTAGAATATTTCATCTATTCTTAAGCCTATTTTTGACACATAATTATTATTTTCCAAAAAAAGTTCATTGAATTTGTTAGCTTTTAATTCTTTGTATCATTTTCATTTTCAGAACATTAAAACTCTTGTCTATTGTCTAGGAGTACTCCAGAATGAACCCCCAGTTAATTCATGTAGGATTTCCTTCTGTTAAAAAACAGAAAGATTATGATAAATATTGTAAATGTTTTTGCTTTAATTCCTAAATATGACTTGAATTTTCTGCCATTGATAGGGATGATTAATTGCAAAGGATAATTAGGTAATAAACTGAACATATTGGCTTTCATTCTGTTATGTCACGACTCCTAAGTCCCCATGGCTTGACTTACACCCACACAGCAACTCTCACACCTTTTACCTGTTAGTTTTGGCACAGCTGCCATTCTGTCCAGCTAATATTCTCAGATCAGTGTTTTTTCTCTCTGTAAATGCTGGCACACACAAATATATATTCTAGTGTTGTTTCAAATGGTGTTGCTCATGGGACTTTTTTAATAAACCTGTTCAAGTCTCATATCCTTCTGCATTTTGGGGTGAGGAGTAGGGGATTCAGAGGATTTGAGTCAATTTTCTATAAGCATATTAAAAACCTCTATTTTGATGATGGATTTTTCCATACTTTGCTTTATAATTCTGGTTGTTTTACTTTACACTTTTTGGTACTTTGTTATGTAAGGAGTTCAGATTTAGATTTGGGCACTAGAGATGTAGCTTGGTGATAGAACACTTGCCTAGCACTGTATGTGTGAGACTGTGGGTTCTATACCCAGAATTGTTACCTTTAGCATTGGTATGACTTCCTACAAGTAGTATGAGTTCCTATAAGTAGACCCACACAAACCCAGTTCATTCCTTAGGGCTGTTTGTAAAACTCAGATCGTCAATTGAAGGGTCAGGTTCCTCTACATAGTCTTCAAAATGTTTCCTGTATATAGGCAGATCTCAATGTCTGTAGAGACACATTGGCTTAGGATTTCTCAGTTAACCTCACAGAGGGAAGGATGTTATAATATTTCTTCAGGAACTCTTTAAGAGTTAAACCTGTATCTGAGGCCATCTGGAAGCACAAGTGGCCAGCATTCGGGTCATAATTCAAGACATTGGTTGTAAGTTAAAATTAAAATTCTGATCATAACCTAAGTTGTTGCTGAGTCACGCCAGTAACTTCAGGGTCCACTATAATTTGAACCTTGTAGCATATGTGAAAAGACTGCCTTTAAGGTTGAGAGCATCTCTGTCAATCATTTTCTTCTGTAGTTTACATCTCTTGTAAGTAGCCTATTGTTCAACTTCTAACTTGGCAGTGTTGGTCTCTTAAAATAGAACATTTAAATTTATTGTAGTTAGTAAGATTTTTTTTTTTTTTTTTTTTTTTTTTTTTTTTTTTTTTTTTTTTTTTTTTTTTTTTTTTTTTTTTTGTGTCTTTTTGAGACAGGGTCTCACTATGCAGTTCAGGCTGTCCTTAAGCTCACTTTGTAGCTCAGGCTGGTCTCGAACTGACAACAATCCTCCTGCCTCAGCCTCCCGAGTGCTGGGATTACAGGCGTGCGCCACCACGCCTGGCTAGTAAGTTATTTAGAACTTCTCTACCTAACCAGTATTAGTTTTCTTCCTTCTATCACTTTTTCTTTTAGATTCTTGAGTTTTCTTGCTTCTGTTTTCCCCATTTGCTAATTTGATTTTTAGATAGTGTTTCTTGATTTTGTATGTTCTGAAAATTACAACATGGGTATTGAACTTAGTTTTTTAACCCTGCTGCAAAGTAGCTGGGTTCTCTGAGAACTCTCATTGTATCTGAGAAAAGTAGGTATTAAACTTAACTATCTAGGCTGTTCCCATGATCTCTTCTGTGTTGGAGGGTGATTTGTTACTGAACGTTTACCATCACTGGGCAACTGTAGCAGCCCTGAGACTTAGAGGTACACTATAGTTTTGTCCTCTGGATGTCAAAAGTAGAGGGGACAGTTGTGGTAAGCTAGGCTTAAGCAGTTCTTGATAGTGGTTCTGATAGCTCTATTGCTTATTTTGTTCTGTGTTATTAATCTAAGTATGATCAGAGCAGTAATATTTGTGGTCCTAGGTTATAACAATAAAGAAATGTAACTGACATGCCCGATGATTTCAATGCTGGCAAAGCACTGAGAGAAAACTATATAAGGGCATACCGTGTGAGAGGGCAAGTCTGTTAACCAGTAGTCCTTGTTGTCAGTGGCCCCCAAGCTCCTGATGTGGAGTATATACGACAGTTGAAACACATACTTAGTGAGGGAACATGAACAGAAATACAGCAGGAAATCAGCATCTGTTTAGGATGCACCTGTTTGCAGGCTGAGGTGTTTAGAAAAGATGGTTACCTCAGATATTTTAATATATTCTCCTCCTTCTTCTTCTTCAATGTTACATGTGTCTCTTCTTGAAATGCAGACAATATTGTTGGGTCTATTTCCTGGAATGATGAAAAGACTGGATGCTCAGCTTAATGATTTCTTCTGAATGTGTTCAGGAGATGGGTATTTAGTGCTGCTTGAATTTACTTTTTACTGAAGCTGCTGGTTCTTTGAAAGAATAGTAATGTGATTTGTTTTTATAAAGAAACACTTAAAACAGCCAAATACGTAATTCATTTACTGTTAGCACACATGACCCAGTTCTGACATGACTCTATGGTGTTCCTTATGTCTTTCTCACTGTACAGGCATGTTTTGAAAATATGTAAATATATTTGTTTTTTATTAACATTCCGATAAGCTTTCCCCCAACACATTTGGATCTTAGATTTAAATATATATGTATTATCTGGGTTCTTAGATGAAGTGTTCAAAGCATGTTAAACTCCATTGGCTTTCATGCCTTTCAGTTGAAGATTATGCACATAGTTCTCCAGAATTAACTAAGTGACTCCTTAGAACATTTTATGTGACACATCTAAGTGCGCCAGTGGATTTCTTCTACTCCTGAAGACTTAAATTCATTCCAGCTCTCATCCACACCAAAAACTTCTATTGGCAATGTGGAGATAATACCTAGTTCTGATTTCAGTGTGCCACCCAGTGGGACATTGATCCACAATAATATTTTAAAACCACCATTGTTTTAAAAAAAACAAACAGAAAACCTGAAATTAGAATTACCATATTATGATCTAGCAATTCCACTTGCCAAATAATCTGTTCCAGCAGATACTTGCCCTCCCCAGTTCACCTTAGCATCAGTCAAAGTGGCCAAAGCATGAAGGAAGCTCAGGTGTCCACCTGAGGGTTAGTGGGTAAATAAAGCAGGAATTTACATATTGTGGAACTATTATTTAGCCTCTGTAAGGGCCAGGAGATAGCTCAGATAGCTCAAGGTCCTGAGTTCAATCCCCCGTACCACAAAAACAAACAAATAGCCTTTATAAAGGAAGAAATTCTGACATGTTACAATGTGGATCAGCCTTGAGTACATTTATGCTAAGTGAAACAAGTCATCACAAAGACTATGTGACTCTTGCAGGACCTTTGTCTTCAGACAAAGCAGAAGGATGGTTTTCAGGAACTTGAGGGAAGGAAGAAAATTGTTATCTGGATACACAGTTTTAAAAGTATTGAAAAATTTTAAAATATTGGAAAAGGATGAAAGTGAAGATACATCATAGAGCCATACACTTACAAGTGGTTAACATTTTATAAGTTTGGGGGTTTTTTGGCTACAAAAATACATTGATAATTACTGCTTGTTAAGGTGCTATCAGGTATAGCTAGGAGGCTCATATGCCCTTTGAAGGTTTCTGGGAATTGGTGGCATGGCTGTTCTTGAACCAAAGTACAGCTTTTTTTTTTTTTTTTTTTTTTTTTTTTTTTTTTTTTTTTTTTTTTTTTTTTTTTTTTTTTTTTTTTTTTTTTTTTTTTTTTTTGGTATTTTGAGTGAGACGGGTTTTGCTCTTTAGTTCAGGTTGGCCTTGAACTCATAGCAGTCTTCCTGCCTCAGCCTCCCCAGTACTGAGATTACATCACTACACCTGACTCAAATAAAACTCTTACTTAACTCCAGGGTTCCCTCCACCTTGCCTGGTAGTGAAAAGTCAGAATTCTCTATGAGCCAGCTTCATGCTCACAATTTTGTACCCTAGGAAACCTTAAAGGAACAGTTCAACAATACCACGTACTGGATCCTGATCAGGTCACTGTCCTGAAGTCTGGCTACCCTGGGCAGTTTATGTGGAGACATTGTGGCAGAACCAGTCAGGTGGGATCAGCCCAAAAAGCCAAAGAGGGTATCTCTTCACAGACGGCAAGAATGTCTTCAGGACTCACCAGGTCCTTGCCTAGGCACTCAGCCCTGCCTCCATCCTGCATGTTCAGAGCTTCCCAATAGACCAGTCCCAGCAGAGGAATGAAATCCAGGACAGAAAATGCCCTCTGGCCACTTCTGTGGCCACAGAGAAGGGACCACCCATCTCCACATGTTCTTAGGTCCCGAGATTGTGAACAGATGTGATCGTTTAACCTCTTACCACTTTTCAGCTTTTACCACACAGCAGTCATTCCCAGTGATAATATCTTCCAAATAAAAAGGAGAGAATACTTTTGCACTTACACAATTCCATATAGAGTGGAACCACCATCACTTCTTAGCATGTGCACTAAGATCAAGTGTAGTAAAATGAAGCCACCAGCCTGATTTTAGACACCATGGAATCTTTTTTTAAAAATAATTTTATTGAGAAACAAATCAATGAGACAGTTTTACAACTGATTACTAACACATTTTTAATAATTAATACATTGCATATTGTTGTCTTAGTGGTTATTCATTGTACAAGATGCAGACATGCTATCTTGTCTCAAACACTATTAGAACAAATCTCTCTATTCATTGCATTAAGAGAATGGAGCTGTATATCTAACCTAACTATTTTGAGTATACAGATAAAAAATGGTCATTCATTTGTATCTCACTTTTTTGGTTAATTTTGTCAGACAAGGTCATTCCATTGTCATTTAAATACTGTAGGTGCATGAATTCAACAAAATCTCCCAATATAGTCCAGTAGTCCATAATAGTAGTGGGTTTTCCATAAGACTGGCAATGTCTGAAGCTGTTGACTTGAGCCTTTTACAGCACAGCATATTAATATGGATTTACTTTTTATACTTTGTTTGTATACTTTTCTGCTGGATGGTTAAGACCAAGATAAAGCAAGACCTATATAACAAGAAATATAGCTTTTGTATCTGATAAGGTCAGTCAAATCCCCTCAGGATTTCACCTGAAACCCTGTACTGCAGTTTGTAGATCCTTTGTGAGTATCAACCATGTGGATCAGTCACAGCCATTGCTTGACCAGTTTGCTCTCTGTGAAAGCTTGAGAGAATGTTTTCTCTTCATGTGACTCTCCTTAGGCACACTGTACATCATGATCACTTTCCTCTGTGGCCCCATAATTTCCTTGATTAGAAAATTTGGGATATCACTGAGTTCCATGATGTTACATTATAGGCTCTCTTATGTCCTGAGTCTTCACTGACCTTGAAAGGGTAGGGCCAAAATGCTGGCTGTCCCCACAGCCCTTCTTTTACTCTAATTTTTGGTCTGCAAACTTAGTTGTTAACCCTCCAGAAGAGAAGCTTATTATTACTCTATAACATATGCACTTGGGTTTAATTAACTATCTATCTGAATATCGAACATCTTAGACATAACATGGACAGGTATTTTTCATCAGGTATTGATATGTCAAACTTTAAGTCCCTACAGAATGTGAAGACAAAAATTTAAAAAACATTTTAAAAATATAAATAAGCAATTACATATTTTTACACAGAAATTAAGAAATCTAACCATATATAGCATTGTAGCATGACAGTCCTGTGACATTTTCTCTCTCTTTTTTTTTTCATGTATTACCTTTTTTTTTTTTTTTTTCCTTTATGGAACCGGAGTTTGAACTCAGGCCCTTGCACTTGCCAAGGAAGTGCTTATTCTACTGAGCCATGTCCCCAGCCCCCTCCCCCTTTTAAACAAACATTTACTTGAGAGACAGTACAGCAGTAATTGGTATGTCATGACAAGCAGTACGTAATTAGAAGACCAGAATGGCAGGCATTCCAAGCATGACCTTACCATTACACATTGCTTTCTTCAGTGTAGTTGTTTAGTTCACAGGTATCAGCATATATAGTTAGTCAGGGTGAGAATCCTATGAATTAACTGCTAGTTTCAAAAACATGCTGAAGATTCTCAGAACCGTTGCTTTACCCATCTTGTGGATCTACATGTATGGCTTTGCCCCTGTCATGTTTCCTAGCTTTTCTCCTTGCCTTCTCTTCATTGTCTAGTCCTCAAGTTCTCGCTTTCCTTTTAATTGTGTTATGCCTTCCTATTTTTTTTTTCTTCCTTTGAGTTCTTATACTAGGGAGACTATACGATATTTCCACATGTTGGTCTCATTTATTTCACTTATGAGTATATCTTCAAGTGGCATCCACTCAAATATAAAGGCTTCTAGTTTATCATTCTTTATAGCTGAATAGTACTCCATTATATAAAAATACCACATCTTTTTCATCCATTCCTTAGGTGATGGGCATTTTGGTTCTTTCCAAGATTTGGCTATCAGAAATTGTGCTGCTATAAACATAGATACACATATATCAGTATGATATGATGTTTTCAGTTCCTCCAGGAAAATTCCCAGTAGGGAGGTAGCTGGTTTGAATGGGATTTCCAGTCCTAGTTTTTTAAGGCGTCTCCACCCTAATTTCCATAATGGTTGCACCAGTCCACATTCCCACCAGCAGTGCGGAAGGGTTCCTTTTCCCCCCACACCCTCTCTAATATTTGTTGTTGGATGATTTCTTTATGATAGCCATTCTTTCTGGAGTAAGATGGTATCTCAGTGTTCTAATTTGCATTTCACGATGGCTAGTGATGTAGAGCATTTTTCATATATTTATTCACTTCTTTAATTTTGTCCTCTGAGAAGTATGTGTTCATCTCAGATGCCAATTTCTGGATTGGGTCTTTAAATTTTGGGGCCCTACTGTTTTTTAGTTCTTTATAAATTCTAGAGAACAGACCTTTGTCCGAGTGCTTATTAGTCAAGATTTTTTCAGAATCTGTGGGTTGTCTTTTCACTTTGTTGGTAATTTCTTTTGATGTGCAAAAATTTCTCAATAAGAGGAGGTCCCAGTTGTTAATTATTTCAAGTGTTACCGTGTGATTTGATTTTCATTCATGAACTCTTTGCCTACCTCTATGTCTTCAAGAGTTCTTCCTACTTTTTCTTCCAGGAGATGCATTGTTTAGATGTTTAATCCATTTTGACTTTAGCTTAGTGCAAGGTGATAGACCTGGGTCAAGTTTTAGTTTTTGGCATATAGAGAGCCAGTTTTTCCAGCACCATTTGTTAAACAGGCTGTCTTTCTTCCAGTAAGCTTGTTTGGCCCCTTTGCCAAAGATGAGGTGGCTGAGTGTGTTCATAGAGGCTTCTGCATCTTCTATTCTGTTCCTTTGATCCTCAGGTCTATTTTGTTGCCAGTACCACGCTGATTTTATCACAATAGCTATGTAGTATAATTTCAAGTCAGGAATTGTAATGCCTCCCCCCTTGTCTTTGTTGCCCAGGATAACCTTTGCTATTCTAGGTCTTTAAAATGACTGGAAACTCCACTAAATTTGGTAGCTGGTGTACAGTGACCAACTGGTTTAGAGTAGTTGGTGTGTGTGTGAGATGAATGGAGAGGTTACTGCAGGGAGTTTTGTATAACTTGTTACTGTAGCTGGTGCACAGTGCTCTCACAGAAGTATCATGAAGTTATCCTTTGCCTGAGGGGCACTCATTGAACAAAAATGTCTTGGGCTCCTGTGAAATACAGAGAGCTGTGTGGTTGTGCTGGTTTCCTCTCTTCTCTACCCACAAGGCTACGTTTAGACATCTGTAAAGTTCCAACTGTGAAATGATAGAACAGACAGAAGGTACGCAGTAAATGGTAGTTATTTTTACTTGCTTAATTGATTTAATCACTCATTAAAGGTTTGATGAGTTAATGACGCTGCCACCGAAAACTGATTGTTCAAGCTCCAGGTAAATTCACTGAGGCACTGCAAGGAAAAAAAAAACTAACACAAAGTTTTGTTTTTGCTTTTGCTGTGCTGGGATGCAACCCAAGACTAATTAATCTACTAATCAAGTGCTCTACCACTGAGCCACAACCTCAGCCCATATAATGTGTACAGAGCTGTAGAAATGCTAACTAGGATTATTTGGGAGGCTTTGGACAGGAAATGACGGTTGCCTGAGTGTTGGAGAGTGAGTAGCTGGATATTAGGCAGGAGAGGGTGGCAGGAAATCAGGAGCCAGCCCTGAAAACAGGTGATGTGGCCCAGGAGTGTGGAAACAGCTCAGGGCCCTTGTGACATGGTGAAGAGGCAGGTGGGACCTGGTAGGAATGACCAGGGGACAGAGTGAAAGATGGAGGTGCCCATGCTGCAGGGCAGGTGATGAAAAGCAGAGATTTAACTTGTACTGGCCAGAAGTTCCTTCACCTTTTACGATCCAGTACCAGAGCTGGTGGATGTTTTGTTTGCTGGGTATGTTCTTGGATACAGTGTGTGTACTGATCTCCTTTGCTGTGTTCACCCACAAAAGCAGGAAATTTCTCAATGTAGTTAGCAGTGGCCAAATGAGAAAGAGAGAGAAGTCCGATTGTTATTTGATGCACAGCCCATTTCTCTGCAGGATTAGCTTATTTCTGTCCCTTCTGCAGCATAGGTAATCTAGCTGGACAAGTCCTAGGGCTCGCAGGCTCAGGACTATTAAACTTCAAGGGACCTTTGGTGACTGACCCCACTGGGCATAGGGATGGAAGGGTTCATCTCTTTGTGCCAGCCTTGAGCTGGGCATTGGAGCTTTGTTACTCATTTCCAGGAGCATCTTCTCAACTGCCCAGTGGGATCAGAGGCTGAGGACAATGGAGAGACTTGGTGAAGGATCCAGCCCTGGTGTATGTGTATTTGGAACCAAGTGTCCCTGGGACCTTGCTTTCCCTTGCTTGTCCTTACTGCTTTCCCTTATTCTTGCCAGAGGACATGTAATTAGGGCAGCAAAGTGGAAATTGTACTGGTGGCAGTATCCTCTTCCATGTATTTTCAGGAAAGATAGTTTAAGGCTCTCGCCAACAGGGAGCCACCATTTAGAATTACCTTGGTACAGAAAATGCCTGATTAGAGGGCATCTCTTGCTGGTAACTGTCATCACTAAGCCAGCCCCATGTACCAGGGATTCTTGTGGGTTCTGGGCAATCAGTGGGCATTGATCCGTTGCTGCCCCTATGGAACTTATGTAGAAATCAGGGACATGGAATTGAAGTGGAACAGATGCAGGGAAGCCAGAACAGGTGGCTGATGTCCCTGTCTTGGCACCTGCAGAAGAGATGCTTGTGCTAATAAAGGACGGCTGTACTCTGAGGCTTTACTGTGGGGGGCATGAGTGACTGGGTGAAGGCATATTCCCTATCCCTGACCACACCCTGGGCTAGCATTTGTCCAGAGCCTTTCCCTCCCACACCTGCCACAGCCCTGATCATTTAGGACAAGACATTTCCTGACCTCACTACTCCTCTCCTCATGCCACCCCAGCACCAGCTCCCTAGCACTGCTTCAGTGACACCCTGCTCATCACTGCTGATAGGCTGGCACTGACTCACTGATCGAGGAGCTGAGGGAGCAACGGTCACCATGTGGTGATGTCCTTGTGCTCGTAATGTCCTGTAGTCTGCAGTGCTGGTGGTCTATAGCCGTTGCACTGTTGAGTACACCACCCCATGGGAGTGCCCAGCACTGAGAATATGCTTTATCCAGATATGTTTTCCCATATTAGCTATCTTTGGCTGTTTAATATAGAGTAATGAAGTAACATAATAAATTTAAGGCTCCATAAAAATGTGAAATTACAGATTTACTCCAAGTTCATTATTGTTGGGCAATTAATTGAAACGCTGGACTGGTAGCACTCTGGGAAAGTGCTTGTCTCAGCTTTAATTTGGGAGAGCATCCTTTGAAACTTCCCATAGGCTTTTCTCTTCTTCCCCTTCAAGGAGCACGTATTTCTTTAGCTGCTATGTGTCTGGTGCTGTCTTGGGGCTTAGGGACACATTAGGTAGGGAGCTGGCCAGAGCCCAGCACCCCTATCTTCTGTTGGGAAGGATGGGGCCCAGAGCAGTTTGGAAGGCACACTGGTGATTTGAATGAAACAGCTTGAGCTGGCTGTTTGGTGGCACAGCAAGGCTCCAGGTGGGTGTATCACGTGATGGCAGTGGCCTTCCAAAAGTTAGTCTGACCCTGAATTTAGTTTGCAAATAAAGCCAAGACCTAGTAATGGGTTACAGGTTGGGTCTAGAGACAGAGAACATTCATGAGTGACACTCTCATCCTTGGTCTGATTTGCTGGAAAATGGTGATGTCATTTGCTGTGATGGAGCAAGTCAGCAGTTTGTTGCTAGACATATTAGCCTTGAGGAAGAGAGCTCAAATCAGGAAACTAGGGGACCAGGCCAGAAAAAGACTTTAAAGTCATGGGATAGATTCAGTCACTGGTGTCCACAGCCCTCAGAGTGTATAGTGAGAGGAGGGAGATCCTAAAAGGATATCAGGAGAGCCCTGCAGTGTGGGAAGGGTTGTAGAAGACTGGTGTTGGGATCCAACTGAAGAAAGAGTGGGCCTCTGACTATGTTTCACTGGAGTTTGGCAAAGAGAAACAGCTTGGGGGGAGTGCTCTTGTGAGGGAGCCCCCTAGAGCAGACTAGGTGTGTGAGACGAGAAGGGTAGCCAGAATAAAGGAGTAGATTTTTGTTGGATTTGCTGAAATCATTTGAACATTAGAGCTAAGAGAAGACATGGAGTCGTGAAGTTGAATTTGCATCCATCCATCCATCCGTCCGTCCGTCCGCCCATCCATCCATCCATCCATCCATCCATCCATCCATCCAGGCAAGTGCTTAATTCATCCATCCATCCGTCCATCCAGGCAAGTGCTTAATTCATCCATCCATCCATCCGTCCATCCATCCATCCATCCGTCCGTCCGTCCATCTGTCTGTCTTGGAAATTGTTTCTAATTATACATGCTAGGTAAGAGCTCTACCACTACACCTCTTAGCTCTTTTTAAATGTTTTTGAGACAGAGTAAGGCTAAGTTGCCCATGCCAGCCTCAGACATTGGCAGCCCTGACTCAGGTCCTAAGTAGCTTGGATTACAGGTGTGCACTATTGTGTAAGGCAGAGATAAGTTTTAAAAGGCCTGAGGTGAAGGGTGGATAATCATTGATAACAAAAGAAGAAATGATGTGTTAGGGTAACTGACGTGGGGAAAAAAATAGTCAAAACTTCCAGATGGAGGTATAACTGGACTTCAGGGGGAAAACAAGTATATTTAGTTCCATTAGCAGGATATTGGATATGGCCCTTGACTGTGTTAATCTTTAATTAAAAATTTTTTTGAAAGATCTGTTAGGCATGATAGCACACACTTGTAATTCCACCACGTCTGGGAGGTTGAGGCAGGAGGATTCCAAATACAAGCCCAGCCTAGACAATTTAGGAAGATCCTATCTCAAAAAAAAATTAAAAAAACTTAAAAAGGCTAAAGGTGTTTGTCGCTCACTGCAAAGATCCTGGGTTCAGTCCTAAGTAGGACCCAGCCAGATTAATAAGTATTGAAAAATTAGAAATTTCCCCCTAAATCAACCTTATTAAATATATAAATGACTAATTTTTTTTAATTACAGAGGTAAAATTTGTTGAGTTTTAACAGCTATTCAATTAAAATTTATTCAGTGTTCTCAGTGTCTTACAAAAAGTGCTGGCTAACGCCTTGCCAGCCTTTTGTGTTGGAAGTTTGGGTGCCTAGGGAGGACCTGTTCATCGCACACCGGGAAGGCAGTGAAGTGGCCAGTCCTGTTTTGAATTCCTAGGGTGGCCTTTTGCTGCCATCTAGTGTCACAGATTATTCCCTTTAAGTTTTTTTGATGGGGGCTGAGGAAGGAGCTGAGACATTCAAAACCTGTCTGAAAGGAACAGGTTTTTTAATTTAAAATACATTACTGATTTTATTTTTCTTTTTAAGCAGTAGACCAAAGAAACCAAATCTAGTCACTAAGTACCATTAAAACATACATAAAACAGACTAGATGTGTCTGGTTTTGCTAGAATGAATCTGTGTTTAGTTCTTGCTTATAATATAAAAGCCTTACTATAATTAAAAGGGTTGATGATATTTTTTTCCCTTCTGAGTGATGGTACCTAGAAGGCTGGCATCCTGGAGTGTGCATGCAAGTCTAACCCTAGAAGCAGTGCGGGGCGTTCCTCGGGGATTTCTCTGAGACTTTTAAGGACAGTGAGCAGCAATTAATTTACTTCCTGTAGCCTTGAAAGCCAGCTGCTGCTCCTCTTGCCCTGCCCTCGTGGTTGCAGTCCCTGTGCTGGCAGGCATCTACTGTTTGTCCTGAGAACCAGCCAGATGCAGCGCTGCATGCTCACACTGTCATGTGAGAGTCATTTTTTCCATGAATGGCTGTTGCTACAGGAAAGGAGTTGCACAAAAAAATTTAGATTGCTGCCTCATTGGTAATGTCAGTAAATTTACACTGTGTTCAGGTTTAGTTTCTAAGCATGTTTAATTAGGAAAATCTCATTAGCCAGGAGTTCTGGGGTGCTTTGTTGGAATTTTTGAGTTAACTTAAGTACAATCTGAATCTTTCATTGTCTCTACAACTCTTACCTCTAGATAGAACTCACCCTGGATAAAGGAGTATATCTTTTTAAAGGGGTATGGAGGGGTGCCTTTTTTTTGTCCTGAATAGTTAATGTAATTCCAGGAGGAACAAAAAGAGAAACCATTATTTTTGGAAAGAAATATCAGAGGTGTTGAGCGTGGTGTCGCACATGTGTAATTTGGACACTGGAGGAGGCTGAGGCAAGAGGAGTGCAAATTAAAGCCCAGCCTGGGCAACTCAGCAACTTACAAAAAAAGACTAGAGATAAAGCTGTGGGGAGGCCCTGGATTCAGTCTGTGGTGCCTCCAAGAAGTGGGGGGACTGCACTCCTGCCTGGGGGTCTGGGTGCTGGTGGTAGCTGGGGCAGATGCCACTTCCCTGTAAGCAGTTACAACAGCCCTGAGAGAATCCCACAGGTCAGTGTGTTGGACCTTAAATTATTTCAATTCATTCTTGTAAAATAAATTGATTTAATTTGCATATTGATTTAGTTTGCTTACTTAAGAAGACTCTCCTTGCCTAATTTGGTAAAGTGAAACAAGCATAGCCAGGCCCTTTATCAGCTCTGGCCTTGAATGGGTTCCTTGGCCTCTCTTAGCCGCAGTTGCTAATCTGCAGAACATCTGAAGTTGTGTGGAGTCTGTGCCCTGGGTATCAAGCGTGAAACCCCATCTTTGTGCAAGGCATGCTCTAAAGCCTAGAGGTGGCAGTCGTGTCAACACAGTCATTCACACAGAGGTTACTTGAGACCAGGAATGGGAACAAACATAGATTCTCTGCGAGAACCTTGCCACTGCACTAGGGTAGTCTTAGTGTTAAGTGTGGGCAGGTGTTTGTAAATACTGTAAATTAAAGTCAGCCTAGAAGAGTTTGATAAATTTGCTCTCTTCAATAAGCTGGCCACCGAAACTGGGCGTGGTAGTGGACACCTGTCAGCCCAGCGCTAGGGAGGCTGTGACAGGAGGATCACTATGAGTTCAGGCTGTGCAATGAGAACCTGTACCAAATCAATAAAGACAAGATTAAAAAAAAAAAAATTTATACTTTACTCAATGAGGACATCGATCCTCTGGAGTCTTTTCTTGAGTCTGATATAAAGAAAATTGAAGACTGTCAGCTTACCTTCTAAATTTTGCTGATGATAAAAAGCTTTTATTTGAGATCACATTACTTTAATACATGTTAAATCATGTCTCCCGAGTGTCTGAGATACTCCCTGAGAAGTATACTACTGGCCAGGTGATTTGGTGGCACATGTTTGTAATCCTGGCACTCCGGTAGGCTGAGACAAGAGTTCACAACTTTGGGTCACACCTGGGCAACTTGGTGATTTAGCCAGAATCTGTCTCAAAGTAGAAAAGGCTGTTGATACAGCTCTGTGCGAAGTCCATAGGTTTGATCCCAGTACCACTAACACTTAAAAAAAAGGTATCATAATTTCCAAAACAGAAACACCGAATACACACATGCATGCACTTGTATGCACTCATGCACATAGGCACACACACCCATGCATGAAGTAAAGCTGGTTAACCCAGGTGATCATACAATAGCAGCCAGGGAGCTGGGTGACTAATGTCTCTGTGCCTGACATCAGACTGGGGTATTTCTCTGCCTAGGGTGTTCTCTGACTAGGCTTTTTAATGTGGTGTTTGGGGATAGTTGGAATACTCTTATGGTTCTGGGGAAGGAAGCTGGGAGAGAAATAAAGTGTCACCCTTCTCTCCCTTCTTCCCTCTCTTGTTCATGTGTGGGGGGCATCAGCCACAGAGCCTTAGGGACGAAGCCCTCATTGGCATGTGAGCCCTAGCAATCTTGCAGTGCAAAGGACACCTTTTCTTCTCCTCACTGCATTACCTCTTAGTTACATGAAGATTTCTAGACTTTCCCACTGTACTTAGTTCAATTGTGTATCAAGTTATATTTTGCTTTGTTTATATGCATTGATATAACAAACATAAATTAGCTTAAATAATCATAAAAGCATAATGTTGATCTATACTTTTGAAATCTGGATCACAGTTACCGTTTATAGTTCAAAGCTTGTTTAGTCTGTGATCTTTCATCAGGTACAGACCTTAGCATTTCCTACAAGTGGCCTTGACAGTGCATGTCAGCTAACGCATATATGTAGACCCAGTTTTCAGATGGTCCACTTCGCTGCTCACTTGGGCTGCTTCTTGCAGGGTGACCTGAAGGCTTACCTGCACAACGAGCAAGAGCATGTGCGGGGCGACTCGCAGACCATGCTGCTGCAGAGGATGGCGTGTGAGATTGCTGCGGGGCTGGCTGCTATGCACAAGCTACACTTCCTGCACAGGTGGGTCTGGCCAGGTATAGGTGTGCCTCCCACATCACTGGGGTTGTGGCCCCTAGGGCCATGCGGTGGTGAAAAGGCACTAAGAAACTTCAGGGATGACAGGTTATAGATTGAGCTCTGGGATTAAACTGGTAGAAACCATCTGTAAGCCCAAACCAGGAAATAGTGTTTTAACACAGAGCTTTCAGTGATACAAATAGCCCTCTGTGGTACTCATTATAAGTTTGCCACCACCGATCTGTCCAAAAAATTAATTCCAGAATTTTGAAGAGTGTAAAAAAGTTTACAGGTCTCAGAGCATGGCATCAATATGCCCCATTGACATCATATTTCACTGGCTGCCTTCCAAACCTGCCAACTTTAGGTGACTGTGAGATCTTACAGTACATCCCGGGTTGTACTCCTGAACATGTACTTGGCCCAGCAGCCTGTAGACAAGGTCTGTAGCACTGATTTCCGGCCAGCTATAGGGTGGGCTTAAGGTACCCACTCCGAAACAGAGGTATCATGATCCTCAATCAGCAGAGGCCCATCTACATGGCTGCAGGTACGTGGTCAAGGCCTACCATGCCACTGCAGAGGATGGTATGTGAGACAAACAGCCATCTGCTTGACACATGTCCATCCACAGTTTCCAGGCCTGGTCTGAATTGTTTTATCCATATCACTAATAGTTGTTTTTGGCTATAGCTAAAGTAACCAAAAGTTTTAAGAGTCCTGTCTCAGATGATTGGTCTGTTCTGTGAATGCAAAAGAGCATCTCTTCATTTGATTGTAAATGAATTATGTAACTTCATAATTCAGAGACCTGAAAAGGATTATATGTATCTTAGTTTGAGATGTCTGTATTATATTTTTCAAAAGCAGGTTGCAGGGTAATTTATAGTGTGATTCTCATTTTTAAAAGCAAGAAAACATCTGTTTGTATTTTCAAGGGTGTGTGTGAAGTGGCATGATTCTATAGTGTGGAAAAAGGGAAGTGATCGACCTTTCCCTGTACATCTATATCTTGTTGGATTATAGTAATGACAAATCTTTCTGATAGAGCTTTTAAGAGAGCCAGAATGTTACAGTTTTCCTAAGGCCCAAATCCCTTATATAAAACTTCAAAATAATAAAGATGTACTTGTTTTATAATGAAGAAATCCTTTATTTACTTTTGAGTCTTTATAACATGATAATATTTAACACAGTTTGTATTGTTAGGATTTAGTTAAATACAGATGGTTACTGACTAACACTTCTTTTAGGGGTGTTTGTTTGTTTGAGACAGGATCTGGGTATGTGGTACAAACTGGTCTTAAACTCACTTATATAGCCCATCCTGGCCTCAAACTCAGAAACCCACCTGCCTCAGCCTCTCAAGTGCTGGAATTATAGGTGTGTATCACTGTTTCTAGCTTTTGAGATTTTTAAAGTTTGGAGAAGGAGATGTTTAAAAGGAGTACTGTCTGGATGTGGCACTTGGGAGGCTGGGGCAAGAGGAGCTCTGTGAGTTTGAGGTCAGCTGATGCTACATAGTGAATTTAGGGCCAGTCTGAACTACATAATGAGACCCTGTCTCAAAAAAACAAAAACAGGTGCTGGGGAAATAGCTCAACGGTCTAAGCCCCTACCTGGCAAACGCAAGGACCTGGGTTTGATCCCTAGTACCACATGCTGTGCCAGATCACTACGAGTCTGAGCTTCATAGCGAGAACCTATACCAAATAAAGAAATAAAAGATTAAAATATTAAAAAAAAAAAAAAAAAAAAGGAGCATCATATCTAAATTAGCAACATAAAGTTGTCAAAGACTGCTGGAAGTTGCCTCCAAAACCCAAGTACCTTTCTGCTTAGTGTATTTTAAAACTGGCAAAAATATCTGAGCAGAAGCTGGGGAGATGGCTCAGTAGACTAAGCACTTCCCTGGCAAGCACAGGGCTCGAGTTCAAACCCCAGTTCTGCCAAAAAAAAAATATCAGAGCAAACTTTTCCTTTGTGTTTTCTCAAGTTAAAGTTTTACTTAATTTGGAATTTTGTAGACTTTAAAACAAATAAAGATGATAAATTAAGTCACATGGTTTGGATTTTATTCAAGTGCAAAAACTCAAGGTAACGAAAGTCCTAGAAATTATTCACAGCTGTTTCATTTTGTTTTATGTAGTAGCTGTTTTATATAAAATTTTATGTAGGGCAAAATTCTGTGTTTTAAGTTCTTTCTTGGAAGGGTAATCTTCCATGTGGCCCGTTTTCAAGTTGGGGTTTGAAATAGTTCCTCATTGACTCGGGGGCACTTCCTGTGTTGGTTGAAATAGAACAGCCCACCTGTCCAACCCAAAGTTGTTGCTGCTTTGAAAGCTGCTCTAGTAAATCGTCCCAGTTAAATTTTGTTTTATGTAAGGTTTAAGAAGAACCCTGTCTCTGGGTCTCAGACAGTCTTTATTTCTTAGGTGGCAGGCAGAGCCCTTGTGAAGGCTGTGTCAACAGCAGAGGCTACTGCAACCCTTCCATAGGTGGCTTGGGGCTCAGAACCCCACCCTGTCAGTGAGGTGTCCTGGGCCATGAGGAGCCATCAGGTCACAGTGGTGGGAATAGTGCAGAGGATTTGGGCAAGTGGTAGGCACCAGCACCTTGTGCAGCTGGGAGCCCATGGTAGCAGCCGTCGGAAGGCCCTGGGTGATGGTAATCACCAGGATTTGCCAGGAGTTATAGGCAATATTTCTAAGAAAAACATCAAGGCCACTAAATTTCTAGCACTCAAGAGTGTCAAGTAATCAAGTGTTATTGGGACATAATCTTATGTTTTCTTACAGGTGTCTCATAGGTGTCCATAAAGCTTAGGAAGTTGTGTCCCTCTGTGCTACATTTCTGTCCTGGATGTTTCAGTTGGTGAATTATGAGGGGTTTCCCTTGGCTTGTATGGCTGTGGAATCTTTAAACTTGTAAAAATTCCTTATAATGCTTATTGCAAAGATTGACATTTAAGGCCAGACATGGGTGGCACACACCTGCAATCCCAGCACTTGGGATGCTGGGACAGGACAGTTGCAATGAGTTCAAGGCAAGCCTTGAACATATCGAGATCTTGTCAAAAAGAAAAAGTCTTTAAGAAAAAATTCATACATTATAGTAAATTTAATTTTGCATCAGGCAAATGGCTGTAATCCCTGCACTCTGGGAAACTGAGGCAGTAAGATTACAATTCAAAGCCCAGCCTGCACAATTTAGTGAGACCCTATCTTTAAAATAATGGCTGGGGATAGAGTGTAGTGAAAAGGCCCTGGGTTCAAACCACCATGACCCAAAGAAAAATAAATATATATGATTTTGGTCTTAGGTCATTTGATTAAGTCAAAGCTATCAGCAGTGTTTAGCATATAGTGGTACTAAATGAACAAACTAGAATTCTAACATCATTTTGCTTTCGTGATGGAAACAGACTTTGGAAACTGAGGACAAGGAACCTGGCAGGCATGGCCTTTAGTCTTCTAGGGGGATGGTAACAGCAGAGCTGAATTCTCCAGATTAACATGGTGTCAGTGAAATCCTAGAGCCCTAGTGTAGAGTTGGTGATGAGCAGGAAAAGAAGTGGAGAGATGTTGTTGATGAATAAGGCTGGGCCTCACCTTACTTTGAGAATTTTTTGAGTTTTCTTGCTTTTTTAAAATTTTATTTAATATTATGAAAGGCATTGTAAAAATACCAAGTTAAAAACATAGATTCTTTTTTTTTTTTTTTTTTTTTTTTGCAGAACTGGGAATTGAACTCAGGCCCTTGCACTTGCCAGGGAAGTGCTTATTCCACTAATCTATCTCCCCAGCCCAAAACATAGATTCTTTTAGTATTTATTGAACTTTTATATCATCTAGAGTTCAGAGAAAGGTAAAAGACAAGTGAATTTAAAACCAAAGCAAAATACTCAGTTAATGTTCCAAGGTAAGAGTTAAATTATCTGTCCCTGTGTTCTAAGCATCTCTGTGAAACAGTTTGTGAATACTCACAAGGTGACCTTTGGCTTGTCTTGAACTCACTGCGATTGTCCTGTCCCAGTATCCCAACTGCTGGGATTGCAGGTCTGTGCCACCATGTCTGGCCTTAAAGGCCAATCTTTACAATAAGCATTATAAGGAATGACCCTGTGAGCTGCAAGGTCGTTGCAATTGCCAACCCCTTCTTATAAAGCAGAGTACTGAGGCACAGAGTGGTGAGCGGTTTGTCTTTCTCATACTCCTCCGTAAGTAATTTGAATCCAGGCATAAACAGGTGTGCTCATTTGTTGAGGAGAGGTAGCAGTTGCCTGGGGAATCCAGGCAGGTTTTCTGAAGGAGGTGGCATTTTAGTGACACTTGAAGAATGGCCACAGATTGGAGGATGGAGGAAATGGGGAGCTTGCTGGAAAAGGAAGTAGCTAGATGGCATGTGCAGGGTGGAGGTGGGAGAGAAGAGGAGCTCAGGGAGATATCAGATGGTCTACTGTAACTGGAACAGAAACGCAGAGAAGAAATCAGCGGTGGAGGAAGAGGTGAGAGAGATGGCTAGAAGTGGATTCTAGAGACTTCCAAGACAAGGGTTTGGGCATTATCTCTAGGCATCAGTGTGGCACATCTAGAACATTGTGTATGTGAACACATATGTATGTGTGTTGGTCTTCCAGTTTGAGGTGCTTTGGAAAGAGAAGACAGTACTGACAGGAAAACCAAGTAGGAATTCAGAAGTAGTAGCTATCCATGGTTTTTGTTTGTTTCTTTTTCTTTTTCTTTTTTTGGTACTGGGGATAGAATTTAGGACCTTATGATTGCCAGGCAGGTGCTTATTCTGCTGAGCTATCTTCACAGACAGTTTGTTGAAGGCCAAGATCAGATTTTTACTTTTGTCTCACATAGCAATAAGGAAAACCACCAGGGGAAAGGAACCAGTTTAAATATAGTTGAAGTCTGAGGAGAAGCAGAAGACTAATCAGGTGACTAAACCGGAAAGGCGATTAAAGAGCATTCATTAAAACCATGCTGTGTCCAGGGGCTTTAATGGTTATCATCTATCCAACCCTGAAAGAATAGAATGTATTTAAGCCATCCCAGACCATAAAGGAGATAGAAGTTTGATCGCTTATAAGTTCAGCAAAAGATGGCATTGTAAGAAAATTCCAGGCAATTCTCATTAATGAATATGAACAAAGACCAGCAAATTACACAGCAATGGAAGAAAAAAATAAGTACAACTTTTAGGAATTTAAGGGCAGTTTCATAGCATAAGCTATACCTACATACTTATTCAATTTACAAAAATCAAAGAAAACCACATCAATAGATTACTGAAATACTATCTAGTATAATTCAGCCATTCCATATTTTAGTCACTGATATGAAGGAAAAGAACAGCTTCAGTATCATAAGGGCTATCTACTAAAACTCAACAGGAAATATAATTCTAAATGGCAAAATGATTAAGCCTTTCCAAGATGCCCACTGTTTTCTGTTATTTTTTGACATTTCTTCAGAGGCACTAATGGATATGAACACAAACTGGAAAAGTATCAGTTAGAAATAATGATAAAGGTTTACATGCCAGCCATTGTTGATTGCCATGTGTATATTAACTCATTTCATCTCTTCACAGATTTAAGGGGTGGGTCCTGCCCTTTTCCTTTCTGTCACAGTTGGGGTCAGAGGCAGTATCCTGACTGTCACACATCTGGGGGCTGGCAGAGCTGGGTGCAAATGCAGACTCTTTGGCGCCAGAGTCCAAACACTTAGCCACCAACCTGCACTAAAACAGTGAAAAGGAAGATCCACTTTCTTTCAGTGATGTGAGAAAAAACAAACTAGTTTTTTTCAGAAATTACAATAAAATTAGTTATGGCTTGTTATGGATAAATATACAAAAGTTAGCTGTGCTGGACACATTGGCAGTTTATAATCACAGCTTCTTGGAAGGCTGAGACAAAGAGGATCACAAGTTTGAGGCCAGCCTGGGCAGCTCTATGAAACTCTGCCTCAAAGTAAAATTTTAAAAAGGCTGAGAATATAACTCAGTGATAGAATGATCTCCGGTACCACCAGAAAAGAGTTTTTCTCTGTAGTAGGTACAAGTGCATAAAAACAAGAGTGAAAGTAATCTATTCTCAGTACTGCCAGAATTATAAATTATTTGGGCGTAAATTATATGCAGAAGACATATCTATTTTAAAGAAGACTGAAATCTAATTAAATGATACAAAATAACATATAGACAAACTCAGTGATAGAATAATCTCCAGTACCACCAGAAAAGAAAGAGTTTTTCTCTGTAGTAGCTACAAGTGCATAAAAACAAAAGAGTGAAAGTAATCTATTCTCAATACTGTCAGAATTATAAATTATTTGGGAGTAAATAATTTTTTGTCTATTTTAAAGAAGACTGAAATCTAATTAAATGATACAAAATAACATAACGACAAATGGAAAGATGGGCCATGAGTTATGGTAGGAAAAAAACAAAAATTTCCAGTTAGAATTCTAAGAGAGGTTTTCTTTTTGTTGAGAGCAGGAAGAATTGGATGAAATAATCTTTAGCTTCATGCAGAAGAGTAAGTTGGAGGAATGGTGTCATCTGTGGGGCAGTTGGGTGGCCTGGTTTAGACACACCACAGCTCCACTCACTGTAATAAAATTCTATATGTTTTCAAGAAATATATGAATAGCACACAAAGAAAATGGACATATATAATGAAAGTGGTGTTTCAGCTAAGTTAAAAAAAAGGATGATTTATTTATTTCTGGCACAATTTTCCTAAGGAAAAAATGGGACCACTATGTTACTCTGTGTATAAAAATAAAACTGAAATAATGAATGTATTACTGACAGGATTATGGAAGGCAACATATATATTGCACAAAAATGAGTGAGACCTTCTCAATTACGACAAGAGCCCCAGGGAACATAGCTCAGTGGTCTAAGCACCTGTCTGGCAAGCACAGAGACCCAGCTTCAATGTCTTTCTATCCCATATATATTCAGTGCATATACATTGAATGTATGTGCAGTGCTGGCCACTGAAATTGGGTGTAGTGGTGCATGCCTGTGATCCCAGCATTGAGGAGGCTGAGCCAGGAGGATGAGTACAAGTCTGAGCTGCATAGCGAGACCCTGTACCAAATAAATAAATAAAAGATTAAGACAGGAGACCCACGAGTTATGAAACCAAAGGTGAATATGATTGACTACATAACAATGAAACCACTTTGCATAGTAACATACCAAAAACAAACCCCAGCAGACAGTAGAGTTGGCAAGAGCTGTCTGCAGTGCATGTAGCTGCTAATGGGCTTCTGCCACTAGCACTGTGAGAGGACGGCCACACTTATTGCTGCTGGGAATAAAAGGGAAAGATTTTTCTTTGTATTGCTGATAAATTACCTCAATTGCTTTTTATTTTATTGAAGAACAAATAGCAATGAGACAGTTTCAAGACAAATGAACAGGACAGATTCGATAAATTAATACATTGCAAACTTTTCGTAATGTTTTGGTATCGTACAAGGTGCATATGTGATATTCTACTTACAGACACTATTATGACAGATGTCTCTAAGCAGTGAATGAAGAGAGTGTAGCTGCTTACTTATTTGTTTTATACCTGAATTATATCACAGATGCAATAATTAATATTTTCTACCTTATTTTCCTAGTGGTTGTCCATAGTACTAGAAGCTGACATAATATCTTGTCCACCACTGTTAGTGTAAATCTTGCTTCTCATAGAATTATGCAGAAGCACGGCATGTTATCCTAACTGTACTGTTTATACACATATATCATGATTCTTCCTTTGTATACCCCTTTTTTTTGTCTAGACCTGTTGGAGATGGGCACTCCATTGTCATTAAACCAATTTAGGTGCCTGAACTCGGCGACACAATCCAACACAGTCCAGCATTCCTCAATAATAGTGAGTTATCTGAAGAAGTTGTTGACTATAGACATTTACACCTCAATTTATTATTATGGCCCCACGTTATATACCTCATTTTTATACTTTTCTGCTGGATGGTTAAGACCGAGATAGAGCAAGACCTATATACCAAAAGATGTAGCTTTCATTTCTGATGAGGTCAGTGAAGTCCCCTCAGGGTTTATCTTGTAACCCTGTACCTTACTCTGTAGATCCTTTGTCTGTGTCCTCCATGTGGATGAGTCATGGCCAATACTTGACCAGTTTGCTCTCTGTGAGAGCCTGAGAGAAAATTTCTCTCCATGTGACTCTTTCCAGGCACACTATAGATCATAAATCTCTTTCCTCTGTGGCTCCATAATGTCCTTGATCAGAAAATTTGGGGCACAACTGAGTTTCATGATGTTACAGTACAGGTTCACCTATGTCCTGAGTCTTTGCTGACCTTGAAAGGCTAGGGCCAAAACGTTGGCTGGCCCTGTGGCTCTTCTATTTCTCCAATTTTGATCTGTGCACTTAGGTTGTTAACCATCCTGAAGAAAAGCTGATTAGTACCCTGTAGCATATGCCGTTCAGTTTGCCCTAACTATCTGACTCAATTGTTTTTTTGTTTTTTTTTTTTGTCTTTTTAAGGCAGGGTCTCACTATGCAGTTCAGGCTGGCTTTAAGCTCACTTTGTAGCTCAGGCTGGTCTTGAACTCACAACAATCCTCCTGCCTCAGCCTCCCGAGTGCTGGGATTACAGGCATGCGCCACCACGCCCGGCTTGACTCAATTGTTTTTAGTTGTTGTTGTACATTTCTATTTGTATTTCTTCTTTTGACTTCTTATACTAGGGAGACTATATGATATTTGCTCATGTGTGTCTGGTTTATTTCACTTATGAGTATATTCATGTGGCATCCACTTCAACATAAATGCTTCAAGTTTATCATTCTTTATAGCTGAGTAATACTCCATTACATAGAAATACATCTTTCAACCATTCCTCATGTGACAGACATCTTGGTTGTTTCCAAGATTTTGCAATCACAAATTGTGCTGCTATAAACATAAGTATACATATATCACTGTGATATAATGTTTTCAGTTCCTCTGGGAAAATTCCCAGTAGGGGGATAGCCGGCTTGAATGAGATTTCCAGTCCTACTCTTTTGAGGAGTTTCCAAACTGATCTCCACAATGGTTGTATCAGTCTACATTCCCACCAGCAGTGGAGAAATGTTCACTTTTCCCCACCTCCTCTCCAACATTTGTTGTTGGTAGATTTCCTTATGATGCCCATTCTTTCTGAAGTGAGATGGTATCTCAGTGTTGTTTTTATTTGCATTTCATGGATGGCTAACGATGTGGTGCATGTTTTCATATTTATTCACTTCTTTAATTTTGTCCTCTGAGAAGTGTGTATTCATCTCAGATGCCCATTTCTGAATTGGGTCTTTAAATTTGAGGGCCCTGTTATATCTTAGTTCTTTATATATTCTAAACAGCAGACCTTTGTCTGATTGCTTATTAGGATTTTTTCAAAATCTGTGGGTTGTCTTTTCACTTTGTTGACAATTTCTTTTGATGAGCCAAAACTCCTCATGAAGAGTTGATCCCAGTTGTTGATTCTTTCAAATGTTTCCCATGCGAATATTTGTTTGTTCATGAACTCTTTACCTACCCCTATGTCTTCAAAAGTTCCTCCTACTTTCTCTTCCAGGAGATTGTTTCTGTTTTAATGTTTAGATCTTTAATCCATTTTGACTTTAGTTTAGTGCAAGGTGATAGACCTGGGTCAAGTTTTAGTTTTCAGCATGTAGAAAGCCAGATTTTCCAGCACCATTTGTTAAAGAGGCTATCTTTCTTCCAGTAAGCTTGTTTGGCCCCTTTGTCGAAGATCAGATGGCGGAGTGTGTTCATAGATGCCTCTGCGTCTTCTAATCTGTTCCATTGATCTTCAGGTCTATTTCGTTGCCGATACCATGTTGATTTTATCACAGTGGCTTTGTAGTATAATTTCAAGTCAGGAATTGTGATGCCTCCTGCCTTGTCTTATTGGCCAAGATTGCCTTTGCTGCTCTAGGTCTTTTCTGGTTCCAAATAAATTTTAGGAACGATTTGTCTAGGTCTGGGAAGTATGTTGGTGGCACTTTGATAGGGATTGCATTAAATCTATATAGCAATTTTGGGAGTATGGCCATCTTTACAATGTTGGTTCTTCCTATCCAGGAGTATGGAATATCTTTCCATTTTCTGAAATCCTCTATAATTTCTTTTGTTAGAGTGTTATAATTTTCTGTGAAAAGATCTTTGATTTCCTTGGTTAAATGAATTCCAAGGTATTTCATTTTCTGCAATGCTATTGTAAAAGGTATTATTTCTATTGTTTCCCTTTCAGTGTGCTTGTTATCTGTGTAGTGGAATGCTATTGATTTTATAGAGTATTGACTTTGTATCCTGCTATGCTACCGAATTTCCCTATCAGTTCTAGTAGTTTCTTTTTTTTTTTTTTTTTTTTTTTTGAAGGAAGGAAAGGTTTATTTAGCTCACAGTTACTGCAGGTTTCAGTCCATACTCGGCTGACTATAAGGCAGAGGGGCACATGGCAGAGAGCAGCAGTTCATGGTGGCAGAACAGCAACAACAACAAAGAGCAATGGCTACAAAAAGTCTGTCTCTGTCTCTTATATTACATTCAGGCTC
>PVKA01030990.1:0-26736 GCA_004027165.1 Ctenomys sociabilis
CTTAGTGGTTATCCATAGTACAACAAGAAGACAAGATATCTTGTCCAAACACTATTAGTACAAATCTTTCTACTTATTGAATTGAGAGGAGCTGTACATTCATCCTGACTAATCTGTATATACAAATACAAAATGGTCCTTCCTTGCATCCCCTTTTATGTTTAATCCTGTCTGAGATGGGTATTCCATTGGTATGTAAATATTATAGGTGCATGAATTCAGCAAAACAATCCAACACAGTCCAGCAGTCCACAATAGTAATTGGTTATCCGCAGAAGTTTTTTTCACAGCTCAGCATATTAATATGACTTTACTATATATACTTCGTTTTTATACTTTCTGCTGAGACCTACATAACAAGAAATGTAAATTTTATATCTGATAAGGACATATGGGACTTATCCTGAAACTCTGTACTGTACTTTGTAGATCCTTTGTCAGTGTCAGCCATGTGGATGAGTCATGACCATTGCTTGACCAATTTGCTCTCTATGAAAGCCTGAGAGAATATTTTCTCTCTATATGATCCTCCTTAGTCACTCTCTACATCATGATCACTTTCTCCTATGGCCCCATAATCTTCTTGATCAGAAAATTTGGGATGCAACTGAGTTACATGATGTTATCGTAGAGGTTCTCCTATATCCTGGGTCTTCACTGACTTTGAAAGGCTAGGGCCAAAATGTTGGCTGACCTTGCAGCTCTTCCTTTTCTCTAATTTCTGTTCTGCAAACTTAGGTTGTTAACACTCCAGAAGAGAACATTATTATTACCCTGCAACATATGCAGCTCAGTTTACCCTAACTATCTGTCTAAACATCAATCATCTTAGGTATAACATGGAACAGGTATTTTCTATCAAGCATTGATATGTTAAACTTTAAGACCCTACAGAATATGAAGAAAAAAAGTTTAAAAAATAGAAATGACCACTTACATATTTTTACACAGAAAGTTACAAATTTAAACATATACAGCATTGTAGCAGGACAGTCTTGTGACAATTTTTTTTCTTGTGTCTTTTTTTTCACTTATTACCATCAATTTAAAAAAGAAAAAAAAAACCCTTTACTTGGTAATAATTGGTATGCTGTGACAAAAAGTATGTATTTAGAAGACCAGAATGACAGGCATTCCAAGCGTGACCCTTCTATAACACATTGCTATCTTAAGTGCAGATGCTCGGTTCACAGGTATCAGCATGTATAGTTACTCAGGGTGAGAATCCTACTAATTAACTGTAAGTTTCAAAAACTTGCTGATGTTTCTCAGAATCATTGCCTTACCCATCTGCATATAAATATATGGCTTTGCCCCATCATGTTTCCTAGCTTTTTTCTCCTTGCCCTCTCTTCGTTGCCCAATCCTCAAGTTCTCACATTCTTTTTAATAGTGTTACAACTTTCTATTTGTGTTTCTTCTTTTGAGTTCTTATAATAGGGGACTTTATGATATTTTCACATGTGGGTCTGCTTTATTTCACTTATAAGTATATCTTCAGGTGACATTCACATAAATATGAAGGCTTTGAGTTTATCATTCTGTATAGCTGAGTAATACTCCATTGTATAAAAATACTACATTTTTTCAACCATTCCTCATGTGACAGTCATCTTGGTTAGTTCTGAGATTTGGTTATCACAAACTGTGCTGCTATAAAAATAGGTACACATACATCACTGTGATATGACATTTTCAGTTCCTCCAGGAAAATTCCCAGTAGGGCGATAGCTGACTTGAGTTGGTTTTCCAGTCCTAGTTTTTTAAGGAGTCTCCATACTGATTTCCATAATCGTTGCACCAGTCTACATTCCCACTAGCAGTGGAAAAGGGTTCCTTTTCCCCCACAGCCTCTCTAACATTTGTTGTTAGTTGATTTCTTTATGATAACCATTCTTTATGGGGTGAGATAGTATCTCAATGTTGTTTTAATTTGCATTTTACGGATGGCTAGTGATGTGAAGTGTTTTTTCATATATTTATTTGCTTCTTTAATTTTGCCTTTTCAGAAGTATGTGTTTATTCCGGATGCCCATTTCTGGATTGGGGCTTTAAATTTAGAGGTCCTAATGTTTTTTAATTCTGCATAAATTCTAGAGACCAGACCTTTGTCTGAGTGATTATTAGTTAAGATTTTTTTTTAAAATTTGTGGGTCTTTTCACTTTGTTGATAATTTCTTTTGATGTGTAAAAGCTTCTCAATAATAGGTGGTCCCATTTGTTAATTCTTTCAAGTATTACCCATGTGGTTTTTATTTTTGCTCATGAACTCTTTGCTTACCCCTTTGTCTTCAAGAGTTCCTCCTACTTTCTCTTCCAGGAGACTGTTTCTGTTTTAATGTTTAGATCTTTAATCCATTTTGATTAGTTTAGTGCATTGTGATAGTCCTAGGTCAAATTTTTGTTTTTGGCATGTAGAAAGCCAGTTGTTCCAGCACCATTTGTTTAAAAGGCTATCTTTCTTCCGGTAAGCATGTTTGGCCCCTTTGTCGAAGATCAGATTGCTGAGTGTGTTCATAGAAGCCTCTGCATTTTGTAATCTATTCCATTGATGCTCAGGTCTATTTTGTTGCCAATACCATGCTGATTTTATCACAGTAGCTTTGTAGTATAATTTCAAATCAGGATTCGTAATGCCTCCTGCCTTGTCTTTATTGGCCAGGATTGCCTTTGCTATTCTAGGTTTTTTCTGTTTCCAAATAAATTTTAGGAACCATTTCTCTGGGTCTGGGAGGTATGTTGGTGGTAGTTTGATATGGACTGCATTAAATCTGTACAGCAATTTTGGGAGTGAAAACTATCAGGTTATGAGTCGTCCCCCAACCACATGAATAATATCAGTGAACAATTTGAAAGTCATTTTGTAAGGCTAGAGTCCCCATAATGTCAAATCTAGGCAAAGACACTGTCTTAGTTACTTTTCTTTCAACTGTTAGAAAAAATGTCTTAACATCCAAAATTAAGGAAGTAAAGGTTTGCTTATCTCAGTTCGTGAAAGTTTCATCTATAATCAGCTGGCTCCAAGGTAGGGTGGCACATGACAGAAGGCAGCCGTTCATGGTCGCAGAAAACAGCAAAACAGCAAGAGTGGAAAGCAGAGAGCAGTGGCTGTGGTGATGACAGAGAGCAAGCCCCTTGCCCCTCTTTACATGCATTCAGGCTCTCCATGGGTATAGTAATCATCAGAAGGGGGCTGGCCTGCTTACAGTATAAGGGAGAGAAACCGGCTTGATGTCCCCACTTTGGTTCTTGTTGCTTTGAGCATTTGTTGCTACCATGAACTGCTGCACTCTTTCATGCACAACCTGCCTTGGAGCAGCTGACTATGGACTGAAGCCTCTACAAACTGTGATCTAAATGATCCTTGTCTTCCTTTATTTTGGGTATTGGATATTTTGTCTCAGAAACAAGGGAAAATTTAAATAAGACAGATACTATAAAAACCAAAAAGGTATATGCTAGTATTCCTGATGAAAATATATGCAAAACTTCTCAGTGAAATATTTGAAAACCGAATTAAGAGAGCATTCAAGGACTTATTCACCCTAATCAAGGGAGACTTATCCCAGGAATGCAAGGATGGCTCAACATGTGGTAATCGCAACAGTTGTGGAGGAAACATTTGACAAAACTCAATACCCTTTCATGATAAAAAAACAAATTACATTAAAAACATGCAGATGTGGTGAAGAGTGCCTAAATTCAATAAAGGTCTGATTTGACAAACCCATATATATCATCATATTCAATATAGAAAATTCAAAAGGTTTTTCTCTCACAGTAAAAGCAAGGCAAGGATGCCCACCTTTGCCAATTTTGTTTCATATAATAGTAGAGGGTGTAGGCAGAACAATTAGGCAAAACAAAGAAATAAAAGAAATACAATTTTGAAATAAAGATAACATTCACCACAGGGATTTTGTATGCATACATATGATATTTTGCTTCTTTCTCCTCTATTCCCCTCCCTCCCCTTCAATCTCTCCCCTACTTTATTTGCAAAATCTTTATTTCTATTTTTTCCATTTATTCTTTTTCATTTCTGCTCCTTTTTTCATTTACCTCCCCCTCCCTTGGTCTTTTTCTCATTGGAATATTTTCTTCCCATTTTTCCAGTACCTATTATATATTTTGTTCCTCAAAATATTTTCATTTCTGCTCCTCTTTTTCAGACAATATCTTGCATTTTGAAAACCCTTAAGATACCAACAAAGAACTACTAGGTGTAAAATAATTCAGTAAATTTTCTGGGTATAAAATCAAAATACAAAATTTACTGTCAAAAATTTCTATATATATATATATATATATATATATATATATATATATATATGCTGAAATACACACATACACCCCAACTATATACTGGAAATTATGAAAGAAATAGGATTATATCTTATATTCTTAGATTGGAGGATTAATGCTGTCTATTCAAGGACTGTACAGATTAAATATAGCCTCTGTCAAAACTTCCATGAATGTTTTCATAAGAATAGAAAAAAAATGCCTAAAATTTAGATGGAACCAAGGCAAGAGGTCTAAATAGCCAAAGTAATTTTGCACCAAAAGAAAACAGCTGCAGGCATCACAATGTACTATGAGCTATGGTGATGAGTACAGCTTAATCTTAGCACAGAAACAAAAAACTGCACCACTGGAGCAGAACAGAGATCTTGGCAATACTGGTATGCATTTGTATCAGTTAGATTTCCAAGGAGTTACCATGAATACACACAGTAGGGCAGCAATGGTGATCTTTTATAAATAGTGTTAGAATAACTGCATATCTACTCTCAGAGAAGTGAAATTAGAGCCTTATAATAACCTATATACAAAACTAAATTTATGCTAGACTAATTAATTAAATTTAATACCTAAAATATAAAATAACTACACTAAAATATAGATAAAAATATATATGGTGCTAACTTGTGCAGTGTTGGTGTTAGAATGGGAAACAGAAGTAAAAATGAGATGATATCAAACTACAGTGCTTCTGTACTGCTAAGAAAACAATCAACAGTCAAGATACAGACTATAGAATGGAGGAAAATATTTATAAAGCACTCACATAATACATTTGTATTATCCAAAATGAGTAAGGAACTCAACTTGGCAGTAAGGAAAAAAAATCTGATACAAAATGGACAAAAGAACCCCCAGATATTTCCCCAAAAGGACACATAAATTGTCTCTGCGTATATGAGAGAGTAATCCAGGTCACTAATAGTCTTAGAAATGCAAATTAAGACCATAACAAGATGTCCCTTCATCCTTGCTGGCATGACTTTCAGGAAAGAAGAAACAGGACAATGTTGGAGGGATTGTGCAGTACTCTTGCTGAGACTGAATTGGTGTCACCATTCTGGAAAATAGTCTGAATGTTCCTCTAAAATTAAAAAGAAGATATATCATATAACCCAGCAATCCTACTTGGTGGTATCTGTATCCAAAGATGCCGAACAGAGCATTGGCCCCAACATCAGTGTCCAGGACTCTGAGTTCACTTCTGTCTATTAGCAGATGAATGAATTGAAAAGTGATATCCTCATTTACATCTACTTGTGTTTCTATATATGTCTCTAAAATGGAATAGTAATCAACCTTTTTAAAAATAGGTCTTGTTTACTATGTATAATATAGATGAATCCAAAGGACATTGTGGTAAGTGAAGTAAGCCAGACACAGAGAAGCAAACACTGCATGTCACCTATAGACAGAAACTACCAGTTTCAAGCTTGTGAGTAGAATGGTGGTCACCAGGAAAGGGTAGGATGGTTTGGGAGGTATTTGTCATGGTGGATGAAGGTTCAACTGGATGGGAGGAATAAACTCAAGAGATCTACACAATATGATGACTGCACCTAATAGTCAAGTGTTGCTTTCATTAAAAATTATCAAGATTTTAAGAGTTCTGATCATAAAATTGGGTAAGCACAAATGAAGAGATACAAATGACAAATAAATATATAAAAAGATGTTCAACATCATTGGTTATTCAGGACATGCAAATTAAAACAACACTGAGATACCATCTTATACCAGAAAGAATGGCTATCATCAAGAAGTCAGCCAATAACAAATGCTGCAGGGGCTGTGGGGAAAAGGAACCCTTGTCCATTGTTGGTGGGAGGGCAGGCTGGTACAACCATTATGGAAATTGCTATGGGGATTCCTCACAAAGCTAGAACTGGAGGTCCCATTCAAGTCAGCTATTGTCCTCCTAGGTATTTTTTCCAAAAGAACTGAGATCATCATATCACAGTGATATATGTGTACCTATGTTTATAGCAGCACAATTTGTCAGAGCTGAACTTTAGAAACGACCCAAACACCCATCAATTGAGAAATGGATAAAAAAGATATTGCATTTTTACACAATGGAGTGCTACTCAGCTACAAAAAAGATAAATTTGAGGCTTTTGTAGATAAATGGGTGCAGCTAGAGACTATATTGGTAAGTGAAATAAATCAGATCCACATGTGCAGACATTGTATTACCTCACTAGTGTGAGAATCTGAAAAAGTAATGAAAATCTAAAAATGACAACAGATACTGTGAAAGGGAAAGAATTGTTCAATGGGAAGGAAAAAATGGGATAAGTGAAAGGTTTTTTATCTTGTTTCATTTTTTTGATATTTGAGATAGGGTCTTACTATGTACTTCAGGCTAGACTTGAGCTCACAATGTAGCTCAAACTGGCCTCAAACTTGTGAGGCTCATCCTGCATCAGCTTCCAAAGTATGAGGATTACAGGCAGCTGCCAGCAAGGCCATCAAATATTTGCAATTTTCAATTGTGAACTTAGATTAAGTCATTTAAGTTAATTAAGAAACAACCAATGATACTGTGTTTATGAAGAATGACAATATTCTAAGAGTGGAAACAGTAACAAGGAAGGAGGTTTTACATAGATAATGAGTAAGATTCAGTAGGTTACATAGATGCAGTTGAAACATCTCTCGAGAACTAAAAGGAAAAGGTAGAATAGACGGTGGAAGACAGGGGTAAGAAGAAGTACAAATTAAGAAAATTAAATGACTAGGCTGGGGAGATAGCTTGGTGGTCTAAGAGCTTGTCTGGAAAGTGCAAGAACCTGGGTTGGATCTCTGGTACCACGTGCCGAACTGGCCCTGAAACCCTGGATGTACCATGCAGGTCTGGAAACAAGGCATGGTGGTACATGCCTATAATCCCAGCGGTGGGTAGGCTGATACAGGAGGATCACTATGAGTCTGTGCTGTGTAGTGAGACCTGTACCAAACACATAAATAAATAAATAGATTATTTTTTAAAGAAGAAAATTAAATGACCAATTATAGAGACCTTATAAATTCCAGAAAAGTGAGAGCTGACTATAAAGCAGAGAAAATTATAAAGGAAAATGTTTATTTTTCTTTAAAACATCTTTTACTATTTAAAAACAAAAAACAGATCTCTATAATAAAAGAAACTTCCAAGTGGTCACAATAACAGTCAATGAAATCACAAAATAAGAACATTGCTTAGGAACTGGTGGTGCCCCGGCCAGAAAATGGTGGCTAAGACAAATTGCAAGGTTGTGTTTCTACCCTGTGCCACCTTTCTCCTTTTTCATGTTTCCTTCATTTAAAGCCATACTTTCATGATACTGAGAAGCAAAGACCACTCAACTTGTTGCTCTGTCACCATGAGCTGAGCTTCTTCTATTTTTTTGACAGCTGCTTTGGTTCTTGCCTTTATGTTGTGTGACAGCTAAGCAGGATGGGAAGGAATGGACACTGGAACCACTGCTCTTTCCTTGCAGCTCAAACTGCAGAACTGATACCAAATCCCCCTCACCCCACCAGCCAGTTGTTCCCAATAATCTATGAATGTCAAAATAAGGACTTTTTTCCTTGTGGGGTTTCAGAAACCAGTTGTCCTTCAGTGCATTCTTTCTTAGGTACATGCTAATGTCTAACCAAGAGTAGACTAAGATTTAAAGAAGGAAGTTATTGGAATTCAGAGCAGGCAAAATCAAGGCAAGAGATTTATAAGGTGAAATTCTGACCAAACAGAATGAGGGAGGAGAAAATACAGAATGGAGCAGGTCTGAGATGAGGATTTTGTTTTAAACCTTAGGTGGCTAGAACTCAAGCTGTGGTGGGAAAGAAGTTTCTACTTGGCGTGATCCTGTCAGATGGACTGCTCTGTAGGCTGAGAGTTGGATCCTTGAGCCAAGGAGACACTGGCAGGAGGGGAATGGGGTTAGAGCATGCCTGGGTTTATCAGTGATACATCACTTCATGGGAATGGAGAAAAGAAGATGGATACTTTGTCAAGACTCTGTGAAAAATTGAGAGCACCAAAGACTTGCATCAGATTTCATAGGAAATACAGACATTACGCAGAGCAGTAGAAGTATCAGAATTATTTTGTCCATTTCAGCAAAAGAAGGGCTTAGCTCTCATATCACTGTGCTCAAGAGAAGAAGGCTAAAACAGGACAGACTCCTATTCTCAATGCTTCTCCATCCAGGATGTTGGAGGGTGAACTGGACAACAAATTGATCCACAGAGTGTCCACAGAGGTGACACAGAGTGTCACCTTTTGGGCAGTCTTGGTTTGTCTGTTTCTTGATGCAGTGAATTTCAGGCAACCTGAAGTTGGAAGTGTGTCTAGCAGTCAAAGGCGCTCAAGATGTTGTCAGCAAGTGATTGTGCTGCATCTCCAGAGGGAATGGTTGAGGCTTCTGAGTGATCACAATTTACCTTGGCAGAGAGGAACAGGCTCTTTGTTCAGTCTGAGACAACTATGAATGGATAATTCCAGTACTATAAGCATTTCCTGATGAAAGGGAAGAAGCAAAGCAGAGATGGTGGTGGGAAGAGGGTAGAAACACGGAGTCAGGAAGAGTGTAGGAGCATCTGCCCAGTTTGAGTTATGAAACGTGCTTAAAACCTACAGTGAATGTTTAAGTTTAAAAATATAGTAAATGATACACAACTACTATGATTTTCCTCCAATCATGCCTGTCACATACACATTTACCCTTGCCAAAGCTGTTCTAGGAGTCCTCTTTTGTGTCCTGTTTAGTTGTGCTGTTGCAGCTGACATGATGTCCTAAACTGACTCAAGATGTTTACCTTTCATGGCCATTTTCACTTTGAGGAAGAGTCAGGTGTGGTGCAGTGACAGATCCAGCCTATACGGGGGCACAGGGTCACACTGTCATGTTTTCACGGGCCTGCCTTTCTGTCTGATGACACTCAGCGGCAGCAGGTACCTTTTACTTTTTTCATCACACCAGGTAAACACATTCATAAGAAGACTCCTGGAGCTCCCAAAGTGACAAGACTCGTTGGGTAAGTGTGTTTGAAGTGATCGGAAGCATTCTGAGGGAGATGAATGGGGATGTTTTTCACTGTATTAAATTTTCAGAGTTCACCACACATTTTGATCACACAGCACAGTTTCAACGTTGTTATTATCCTTATATTATGATGCTTGTTGTCACAGTGGTAGCCCTGAAAAGCAGCACTATTATTTGGTATCTCATTGAGGAACTGAATGAAATTAAATTCCAATCTGCCTGGATACAACTCTTTCGAGGACCACTTCCTATTCCTTTTCCACATGCCCTAATTAGCTGAAGAGTGTTTCTACTCAAGTGTGGATTAGAGGCTTTTGAAGAAAACAGATTGTCCTTCATAGGATTTAAGAATGACAATATTAAAAGGTAGAAGGAAAAATTGTGTTCCAGGTATGTGAGACGAGCCATAAAAAGCTGGGATATAAGCCAAAAATATATTGGCCTGAGTATTAAAAAAAAATCAGATTCTTCTAAAAGATTAAAGGCCAGAGACAAGTTAGAGCTGTGAATGGAAACATGCGTTTTAGCTAAAAGGAGCTGGAACAAACCAGTCAGCTAGTAACTCATCACCTGCCCTGTGACCCTAATCAGATACGCTAGACTACAGAGTAGAAGCAAAACTGTTATTATTACTATAGGACCTTTTCTCTCAGTCGAGAACCCTAAGGATTTTATGAGAAGTCTACTTTCAAGATTTTATTTCTAGGCTAAAGGGCTCCCACTTTAAGCCCTGCTGGGATGCGCTCTCTAATTCTTCACTGTTAAGCCTTCAATATATTTTGACAAGAGAGTGTAATAATAACTATTGTATTGTGTGTCCTTGTGGCTGCCTCAGTTAGGCAATGCAGAGAGTGGGGGAGAGACGCAATCACTTTGTGCATTTTATTAACTCATTCATTATATGAGGTGACACTGGTTATGTCAAGATTTGTATAATAGTCTAGTCTAAAATATGGATTTTTTTCATAAAACAGCATGAGTGTATCATGCAAAAGTAATAGGAATGTTAAAGTAGATCCATCATAGATTAATAAAGGAAAGAGGAAATCGTTTTACAAAACGGGACACAGAGCACATTTGCTCAAATAGCTGCCAGTTGGTGTCTGATGAAAGAGCCAGTGCAGAAGAACAGGCTTGCAGACACTGCTGTTATTAATGGTAGAAATGGCACTTGAGCCCAGTGAGTGGCATTCTGCAGCCCTCGAAGGGGTGCCCCTCTGCACACGTTGGCTCGCCTGCGGTGTGCAGCCCACGCCAGCTTCTTCCCCAGGCAATCGCGATCATCCAGCACATTAGCTCTTGGTACTGTAATGAGCCATAATTTCTTCATCTGTAAAATGAGGGGTTTGGAAAAAAAGAAATCTTTTCCCAGTTTCAAAATAACATATGATAATTTGGACCCGTGTAGATGCACAGTGACTAACTGGCACCAAGGACTGAGTACTCCTGCTGATCAATCTTAAGAGGTCAATCTCTATCTCAGAAAAAGCGTTACGGAAAATGCTGACAAAGCCTGTGTCAAGGATGTCTGAGAAGGAAAAAAAATAATAGACTCAAGGTGTCTCATACTGCTGTCTTTGTGGAGAGAGTGGGGAAAATTTGAATCAATTGGCTGACCTTGGCAAGGCCCTGCTGTGAGGAGATCATTTAGAAAACCCTTCCTGCATTAAAGAAGCAGGAAGGAGGATGTTGTGGTCATGAAGCGGAGGGAGGCAGAGAAGCAGAGTGTACAAGGCTGTGTATCTGAGAATGTAAGCACACCTGTATGTCCAGACATAGGCTGCCCGGTTCCTGCACACACGTGTGAATCTCTTGTTCCTCATTACAGACATTTAATTACCTTATGATTCTTTCACTTTTCTGATATTGTTTATCAAATTCAGCCTGAGTACGCAAAACCAAAATGGGTTCAGGACCACTCTCTGTGGTGAAATACTGATACTTATCGTTTCCTTTGTTAGAATTTCCAAATTTCATCTTTAAAGAATAAAGTTGGAAAGCTGTCAATATTTTAAACTGTTAAAATGTTTCTGTGTCCTTTCTAATTATAATGAGCACAAAACAATACAGAACAATTTCTTTTAAAAACCATATCCTACAATGATATATTAAAGCAGATGAAAAATTAAACCTCTCACTAATGAACTGATCAGAGATACGAGGAGCCTGGGGGTGACAGGTTTGAAGGAAGAGATACAAAACTTAAGAGGTAACACTGTGAATTTTATAATCATGCAGGTAGAGTTTGAAATCTCTCCCTACCACCTACCAACTCTCTGACTTTGGGATAGTAAAGCTTTTGAGGCAAAGCTGTCTGATTTGGGAAAGGAATATTATATTTTGTGTCACCTTGTGTGAAAATTGAAAGAAGTGATGTGCAGAATGCACTTAACACAATGTCTGGAACATAGTGCCTGAAGAATAGCCATTATAATCTATAACTTTTACTGCCCAACAGTAAGTTCTCAAAAACCTTGTGTCTTATTAGTATTGCTGCTAGCCTCAGGTTCAGGAAACTTGAAGTGGCATCTTTGTTGTTCATATTAATGGAACTCAATGAAAAACCAGGCCCAGACTCCTGTTTCATTCCTTTCCCTGCTCTTTTAATCCCCTTCCATCCTCCTCTTCCTGCTCTCTTTAATTCTTTCATTGCCTATCTTCACCCCCTTCTTTTCCTCCTTTCCTTTTGTGCTTCCCTTTCTTTGCATCCCTCTGCTCTCTTCTCTGTTCTGCCTTTCCCTTCTGGGTCACCCCCTTTTCCTTCCATTTCCTTCCACTATCTTAGGAAGCTTGTTGCTATAGGGAAACTGCAAGCCACAAAGATTGAATAGGCCTTACCTTGAGATGGACAGTGTTTGCAGTCTTTCCAACTGCTTTCTGTGAAACCTCAGAATACTTTGCATTAAATTCAATTAAAGTAGTAGTTTGTTTCAAAAGCTGCAAGGAAACAAAACAAGCAAAACAAATCTTCCCATGCTCAGCAAAAACAAACACCGAAATGTGGTATTTCCCAACTGTTAGGCTTTAGTGAGTCACACTGTGTACCCTGGGTTTCACCTGCTTTCCTACAGATTTCCAGTTGGGACTCTTTTTTTTTTTTTTTTAATGCATGTCTATGGACTTCCTACAAAGGTGTAATTGATTAGAAAGGAACTTTTTGCTCTGATGGCTTTTTGAATTCAAGCCTGCACATGTCTCCTCACGTAAAATTATAGAAGTGAGTTGTCGCGCACAACCTCGCCAGCAAGGAAGAGGCGACCACCAGTTCTTCTCTCTGCAGTTTATTCAGCCTTTAACAATCTTCTTCTCTTAGGTAATGGCCCAGAAGGGAAGCCCGCTCATAGCTAAATACCTTCGGGCATCCAATCCCGAAGCGCCACGTGAGCATTGTCTATAGGTCCAGGTACGCGGAAGCAAGCCACTGTCCTGTCTCGTTGCCTAATATGGAGTTGTTATCCACAGAGAGCTCTTACCCCTGAGGGGGTGGAAGGTGGAAACCGGCGCCATCTTTAAGGCACGGTTGCACGCAGCTCTCTACAGTGAGTTCAGTAGTTCAGCATGTGTGTACAATGCTCAATTAAATGCCAGGCAAAGCACAGGCACATCTTCTGGGCTTGTGCTTGTATCATGGCTTATAGCCAACTGTGTAACTGGGAGTGATCTCCATGCACTGAGTCCTGACCGTATTGTCAGATGTTACTTGACTAAAGTAAATGCACACCTAAATGTAATCGTTAAAATGGAGGTAAAATAATTGCTGTTCAAACTAGAAGTTGATCGTTAATTAAAAATAGGAAGTTTCACAAGAAGGTAGAATTTCATGGTATCAAACAGATAAGAACAGGTATTGTACTTGATCTTAGCCAAAAGGTGAAGATGCAATAGAATTTCATGATAGGTATCGTTGAATATTGTCAGAATCAGAAGACACAAGTTGAGTCTCACTCGCCCCAAATAGTGCCCTTCTACATGAAGCCCTTGCTGTGTGCAATTAAGATTTCTAAAAACCATTGCTATGCACATTCTGGTGAATTTTGGCTTTGGAACATGATCTTCACCATAGAAATAACTCTCCCAGCCTTGGTTAGTGTGGTCTGAGTCACTTAGTGTTGTCAAGGAAGCATACATAAAGATGTAAATCTGTCATAGTTTATTTCACAATTTGGAACTATTGTGCTATAAGTAAACGTAAACCACTAGATTAGGAAGATACTCCTTTAAACTATACTATTGATTTTGCTGCAATCTTGGTAGATAAGCAGGTGAAGGACACATACTTAGCACTATTTCTGTAATGTAGTGCTTGAGAAGGACATTAAGAGGATATTCATGAGGAATTGCTTATTTAAAAAAATAAAATTACATGAACCCATTGCAATTCAAGTGTTTCCAGCTATGAAAATTGTATATTATACCCATTTGCTGGTTTTCTGAGCTATGCCTAGATCAGTAAACATCAAATGTACATTACAGTAGATAAAATCCTTTAGTTCCATACAACAATATAAGTGACTAGGATCATGGATATAGCTCAGAGGCATAAGCGCCTGCCTGGAAAAATACAAGGTCCTGAGTTCGATCCTTGGTTAAAACAAACAAACAAAAAAACCCCAAAAAAGCAGTAATTAAACTTCATGCTAATTTAAAAAATGTGTCATTAAATAAATTGTCAAAAATATAGGAGGTTGAAATTGGCATGTAGCAAGCAATGTTTGGAAAAGCTACAAGGATTTATATTCATAGAAGAGCACTTGCCAAAACGGACTCAAATAATTATGGTATGTTGCATAGACAACCGTTCACTATTAAGCAGATGGATGAGCATCATGCAAAACAGTGTTGGTTTGGTGATAGCAATTGCCAATTTTTAGAGTGTATTTTTTTATAAGGCAGAATTTTCAGCATTGTTTGTGGTTACATAGCTGAGTTCCAAAGTACACTTTTCAATTAAGGTTAGATGGTTCTACCAAAGGCCAAATCTTGCTACAAATCTTTCAGATGTTACCAAAAAAAGTAAAAAATATTTTCCTTCCTGATAATGGCACCATTAACAAAAACTTTACTCAAATGTGATAGGGCCATCCAGATAACTCAGCAGATTAAAGCCCCTGCTTAAGCAGAGTGCAGAGGCTGGGGTTCAGCCTCAACCTGTGGTGCTGTACCCACCACTGGGGTACACATCGGTAATGGACGTGGTGGCGCACATTTGTAATCCCAGCACTTGCAAGGCTGAAAACGGGAGAATCACTAGAAGTCTGATCTACGAACTAAACAAAGCAAAAAACAAACAAAAAAACATGGTAGTGCTTGTTTTATGTCTCTTGTGATACTTATAAATATGTTGAATGAATTCTAGATGCCAAGGCCACCTGTCATGTTAATCTCATTTTAGAACTGCATGTAAAATGTATGTAAAAACCTGGAAATTCAAAAATTGAATTCCATATGCAAATAAAGTAAATTAGATTTTTATGAAACTCTGAATTAATATGTGTTAAAGATAGGCATTTAGGGTCCAGGGAGATAACTCAGTAGAATAAGTGCTTGCCTGGCAAACACAAGAGCCTGAGTTCAATCCCCCATTCTGCCAAAAAAAAATAAGCATTTAGATATATGAGATTCCTTAATAGTTAACTGAATATATCAACATTTCAAGATATGTGGATCATATATATGCAGGTATATTTATATGTTGATGAAGGTTTGTATTTGTTGAGAAAACTATGAAATGTAATTCGGAGGCATTGTGGGCTAACTCAAATTGCAAATGAAACCTTTTATTACTCCTTTTTCAAGATTTTACATGTAGCTAATTGAAGACTTGAAATTGCAAAATGAAAGGCTAAAAATTAGTCATCTCTCTGTAATTCAGGATTTTTCTCTCTTTTCAACAACCAAAACAAATATACAAATAAATAAGATTTTATTGAAATCTGATTACAGCTATCAGTCATAACATCTAAATTCAAATTTTACATTTGATCTAATAATCTTATTCCTGTTGATTGAATTTTTGGGTAAATACTACAAATTCAGAATACTAAAGTAAAATCATACTGAAAATACATTTTTATATTGAAGTGTCTGTATAACATTTCATTTCACATTTTTCTTTCTTTGAACTTTCATACTTGTGCAATCTTTCATTTATGTTCCAGAACACCTGCTATGTGTCAGTCATGTTTTAGGTTGTGAGGATGTTAAGGATGAACAAACTGGGCAAGTTTGCTGATTACACAGAGCTTATGGACTGGCCAAATAGCTCAGCAGATTAAAGCTCCTGCAAGCGTGCGCAGGGGCTGGGGTTTGTTCCAGGGCGTGTAGTGCTGGCCACACCCCTGAGGCCCTCTGGGACAGCAATTGACACTAGGTGTGGTGGCTCCTGCCTGTAATCCTAGCTCTTAGGAGGTTGTAAACAGGTGGATCGTGAGTCTGATATCGTAGTGAGAACCTGAAAACCCTGTAGACCCTTTCCTGAAATTAAAAAATAAATAAATAAATAAATAAATAAAAGAAAATGAGATTACATATTCTTTTCTCCCTCAAAAAACCAAAACACTATTGAATTTTTGAAGGTAATAGGTCTATGTTTTCACTGGTATAGTAAGGAAAGCCGACCTGAGGCTGCAAACTCTGAGTCTCCTAGAGACAGGTAGAAATGGAGAGGACTTGGACGTCCGTGGGGAGCTGCAAACAGATTTGGTCATTCGGGCTAAAGCAAACCTGGATGCATTTGGTCCACAGCGAGCTGAGAAGCCTGGGGATTTTCATATGGGGCCAGAATTCAAAAACCCATGAAACCTATAGTTTTGCTGAGCTTCCCACTTGCCCATAGAGCAAAAAAGACATAGCCAAGTCAGAGTGGGCCTTGGGTTGCAGTTTGGGGTCGCCTTCAGTGGTTTAGGCTGCAGGCAAAAAGAAGAAAAATGGCAATTTTAGCCTGTAACTGGACACTCTAGATATGACACATGAGGGGGAAAAAGGCCATTTCTGTCTCTGAAAATGCCACAAAGATGCTATTAATGCTACTTGAAGGAGGGATTTAGCCTGCTTAAAGTAGTTTAACAATAGCCATCAAGAAAATTGAAAACTAATGAATTGTTTCTGTGGTGCCAGATTTCCTGGCATGAAGTAGGAAATCAAATAAAATCCCATTGGTGGATCCTTGCCTTGCTCCTTGCTAAATCAAAACAGATATTAGTGTAGCAAGCCAGTTAACATATCTATTGGTACCCCACCCACTTTCTTCAGTATAGTATTCTTTGCATTCTTCTAAAAATGGGCTCAATTTTACTAGTGAGAAGTAGGGTTATTAATTTTGGAAACAGGATTCTGGGATAATTCACATTTAACAATAGTAATCAATAGAAGAAACACTTTCATTTGGAGTACTGAACACTCACACTATCATCATTCATGTTTGTTATTACTTTCACAAAGGATGATCAAGGGAAAATCAGCATGGAACAGGAGGAGCTGCAGTCCTTAGAGCTGATGCATTTGTGCTCACATTCTCACTTTTGCATGTGCATGATGACTATAGCTAACTTACTGTACTACGGTGACTGGCTTCAATTTTCTTATTTGTTAAACAGAGTTAATAATATCCACTTCACTAAATAGTGAGGCGTAGATGAAATAATCCACAGTTGTAGAGAAGCCAATGACATTCCTGGCTGCAAATAAATAGAAAACAGTAATTTTTTTTTAAGATTACATATAAACATACAGGCACAAAAACATAATTATAACTATCCTCGTTGTCCAGAATTTATGGACGTGTTTGAGGTACCTTATTCTCTAACCTACAATTCCTTTTATGTTATAAATATGAGATGACGCTCTAATTAGAGCTACAAGACTATTCATACGGACGTTCATGTGGAGGAATTGCTGACTTCACTAGCCTGGCAGAAAACATGCAGGGGTTTTAGGAACCCTATTTGAAAGAGTGTCTCTAGATTCAGGTTTGAGGCTGTGCCAAACAGAGCTAATACCTAGCGTGAGAACTTCACTGAGTAGGATGGATCTGTGGGTTCTGTTTTGCTATAGTCAGATTTATGTCCCTGTTTCTATTTTGACTCCAGAGTTTAAGAGCAGTATGCACAGTGCAATCTGGGATCATGCTTAAAGGATCGATGAAGCAGTAGCGCACAGTGATACACACCAGTGTCACAGGGATACTACTTTTGTGATATTAAACCAATGTACTTCTCAGCCTCGAATCATGTTTCCTCTTAGAATTCCATTTCCAAGGCTGAGCATCGAAGCTTATTGCCTTAGGGAAAAAGAGAGTGGTTCCTACCTGGGACCCATAGGTCACTGATGTGCTTTGCATCTCAAAGCGGGCCGATTTTTAGTACAAAGTAAAACCCAAGTAATCTCAGAAATGGAAAAGTTGTTCTAATGTCCACTGGTCCTTGTTTATAAGAACCAAGACCTTGGTTGCCAGAGAGTAAAATTAATAGTTTTTTTATTGTGCAAAGGGTGATCAGACTGAGCTACTCAGATAGAATCAGACTAAATTGACTGCCTTTTCTCATATTTAAGTTCCTACAACCTTCTTGTCTAATAGGGTGTGGGTAAAGGGGAACTGTAGTAATAGTAAGTTTTTATCATCCTAATAGTGTTTTCGTATTAAAATTCCCTTCTCCCTGAGATTTTTACCCATTTTCTGCACCAACCTATGTTGGAAATAAGCATATTAAAAAAAGAGTTGGCTGAAAAGTATCTTTCATTCATTCTTACCAAACAACAGCTTTTACTTTTTAACTTTAATATTATAAATAGGTTCATTCTTTAATTTTCCAAACACAATACTTTAGTATTTAACACATTAGAAAAAATCACAAACACCTCTATTGCTTCTGATTTTGATGTTCGCCTCTAGAAGCTGTTAGTCTTTTTCCCACTGCTAACTCTTCCCAACCTGCTTACTTGCTCCTCTAGCTCTCAGCTGGTTAGGAATCATTGATCCAACCATATGCTCCTAAGTCAAGGAGAGTTAAATTTGCATAGGACAGAAAAATGTTTTCTAGGGAATTGTGATTCTACTTTTTTTTTTTTTTAGTGTAGGGTCTGCAGGGTCTCACTACATAGGGGCTCATGGTGCCTCACCTGTATTCAGCCTCCCAAGCTCTGGGATTACAGGTGTGTGCCACCATTCCCAATCTCAGTCACCCTGTCAGCATGCCCCAGGGGTGGGTCCAAAAGCACACCAGAGATCAAACCCCACTAAGCAGGCACTTTAGTCCGCTGAGCTATCTGGCCGATCCTTTATAATTCTATTTGAATAGATCAGTGACATTGTTTTTAAAGTAGCTTAATCTCTGTTATGGGCTGAATCATGTTTCAGTAGCAAATGTGAAAGTTCTGACCTGAAATATTTCTAAATATGACCTTATTCGAAAATACCAGCATGAGATGATTAGGTTGGGTCCTAATTCAGTATGATTGCTACCCTCATCAAAAGGAGAACTTTAGACACACACACAGGTTGAGAGAAAAACAATAAAGACACAGGGAAGTTAGCAGTCACAGGTTGGGGAATGCTAAACTTTCCAAAACCCCTTGAAAGGGGCACCTAGAATATGTTCCCTCATGGCTGTCATGAAGAACCAATGCTTTGAAGTTCTACATGCACAGTTGTGACATGACACATTCCTGTTTCTTGAGAAATCCTTTTATGGTATGTTCTTATGATAGTCCCAATAGTTTTCATGAAGAAAGTTAGAGAGTTCATGAGACATGGCTTCTAGTATGAATGACTAGAATTTTACCCTAACTCACCCCATAATTCCTAGATAGCTCTTGCCAAACATTTTATTGAACATATTGAAAAAAATTCTACATATTTCCACCTACTTCGGGGTAAAAATTCATCTCCAAGGACACTTATATATAAGTGTGTGTAAATCACAGAGGGAAAGGACTGTCAAGTGCCTTCTGTGTTTTTCAAGGAATGATCCCTGGTCCTGTATTTGGATTTTCAGCCCTGGGATCCAAGTTTTTGGAAACATGCCTCAAGGTAATGAAGGGAGATCACAACTCTGGAATGGTTTTTTTCCCCCTCTCTCTATTAAATTCTTAGTATTTCTTCCCTGAAGCCATAAAACAAAGGCTGTGTCTTCAGAGCAAAGGAGAAATACAGAGTGGGTAATTATCCTGTTAATTTTAAGAGTATAATTTTAGGCCCCAAGGTGGATACTTTTATTGGAATTATCCAGCTTGGCTAAGTAGAGAAAGCCAAAGAAAACATGAGTGAAACATATTTTTGTTTGGTTCCAAATCTGTGGCTTCTGCCTTTTCAGAAAGTGGTTTGAGCTTGGAGAATGTGCTCCTCTCATTGCCAGGTATTCCATTAGTGTACAAGAATATTTTTGTGCTATTCTTTAGTACGCAGGCAACAGTATTGTGTAAGCTGTACCGTGGGGAACAAGGCGTGATTAAAAACATTTGTGGCTCATCGTTAAATATAGAAATCATTATAATTGGATTAATTTAGGAAATACACTGTGATGTTGAGTTTCCCCTAGAGAGCCAAACGTACACTAAGAGCTAAATTTTCAAAAAGTACAGAGTTGACTTTGTCTCATAAAAAAATGTGGATTCATAATTCCGACTCTCTTTATCCTAGGCTATGCTGAAGAAAATGTAACATCTACTTGCCATTCTGGGTGATAATTTTCCTTGAGTGAAAGCCATCTTCTCTTGAAACTCTAAATGTGAATTTCTGCAGATGAACCTATCACTACTCCATGAGAATTGGCTCCTAAATGTACACTGGGACCCTAGAAAGTGGCACTGGAATTGGTTCTATCCATCTTGGTAGGAGAAAAGAGAGTGGCTGATATAAGAAATATAAGTGATAGAATAGTCATAGAACAAAATACTTTCAACATATCTTTTGTTAGGTACCATTACCCATGGCATGTCTGTCAGTAATATTGTCAGAAGCTGTAATTGAAAAGATATATTAATTATTATCAGTCACACAGCTAATAGAGTGATGGCTTCATAGAATGATGACATAGATGTTGTCTGGTATAGAGGAAGCTGCAGAAATGGGATTTTCTTTTTTATTTCTTTCTTTTTTATTTTTGTATTAGGTTGAGATACATTGGATTGGAGTTCCTGCATCATTCCTAAATACCTGGATGCAAAAACTTATGTCGATAAAATATGCCGCTTTCTTCTGCTCTTCCCTCTCCCTCATTCAGTTCTGCTCTGGGAAAAAGAAAGTTAAGAAGACACTGCGCTCACTGCGCTCAGTGGCATGGCCGGGAGGAAGTACGGAGGCTTTGGCTCTTCAGAGTCTGAAGCGCTCAGCTGTCTCTGCTCGGCCTGCTGCCACCCTCCCATTCTGCGTGTCTGAACAGAGCAAGCGGTGATAAATGAAGACAACTCCGAGCCTGCCCCTTGTTTTTGCCATCTCCTCCCTTACAAGTTGCAATTTTGTAGAGACAGGTAGTGGGTTGTTACAGGAACGTAATAGATTTGCCACGAATTGGGAAGGACTTTTTAATATTCAGCTGCTGTTTTTAATTGAAATTGAGAAAATATGTGCAGAATAAGATGTGGCTGCTTTCAACTTCCCTCCTCTCCCGGAGACCTGAGACAGGATGCAGAATTGTAATGAACTCAGCCATGTCTCCTTTCTTAGGTTGGAGTCTTTTGTTTGACAAAAGTAGGAGTCAGAACAGTTCTTCCAAAGCAGCAGTGGGGCCAGGGAGATGGCTCAGTAGAATAAGCGCTTCCCTGGCAAGCGCAAAGGTCTGAGTTCAATCCCTGGTTCCAGAAAAAAAAAAAAAAAAAAAGCCAAAGAAGCAGTGGCCTGAGGAACTTCTCCATAGCTTGCTAGAAAGGATTCCAGCAGGATGGCGTGGAGCACAGTGGGGCGCTACAACCCGAGCAACCATCAGGGCAGCGAGGAATGAGGGAGAAAGATGGCAAAGGCTGTCAGTTTTCTTTACCAGATCTTCCTGTCGCGCGCGCGCGCGCGCGCGTGTGTGTGTGTTTCTGGAGTGCTTTGGGGTCACCTGCCGGTTGTTGTCGATCATTTTCAAATATCGAAAACTCACAAAAGTACATTGGCAGAAGCTTGCTCACTTGGGTGGCCCGATACCAGATGGGGGAGCCGAGGAGGAAGTGGCTACGAATTTGTTTCTGGGCAGTTTCTGCCAATGAGGTAGATGTTATCGGATTTTCCACTAACAGCTTTTTTTTTTTTTTTTTTTTTTTTTTTTTTTTTTTTTTTTTTTTTTTTTTTTTTTTTTTTTTTTTTTTTTTTTTTTTTGATTGTCACAATTATTGTGTTAGGTTGTATATCTAATTATAAGAATATCATATCATCATCATGCGATCTTCGATACCCCAGACTCCTTTAAATTATTGCATTTATTTTCCACGTGTTATTTTTACATTGAAGTTAGGCTTCAAATGTCAGTAATTACCAGAGTTCTCAATGGTCACTTGCCCCCAGGTCACCTGTGATTAAAGGCACACCTCTTCTTCTCACACATCTTTCTCTTTCCTTCTCTTTCTTTTCATTCATATGTTCCTTGTTTTTCTTTTTATGGATTTTAGTACAGGGTCCTCAGGGTCTCACTATGTAGATTGGACTCATAGTGATTCTCCTGTTTTCAGCCTCCCAAGTGCTGGGATTACAGGCGCGTGCCACCACGCCCAGTCTCACTTGCCATCTCAGCGCACCCTGGGGCCAGGGCTGGTACAGAGGCACGCAGAGATTGAATTTCAGCTGTTGTGCTCTGCCTACACAGCTGCTTTGGTCTGCTGAGCTATCTGGCTGGCCCTCGATTCCTTTTGATTGCAATGTTTGCCCAACAGTAGGTTTGGAAACATCTTTCTCTTTGCCGACCACTAAGAACATATTTTGGTGCTAAAATGTAGCAGCTCCATTACAGAAAGGGAAGTCTAAAATTTGCTCAAGTATTTGGTACTGGGAAATTTCCTTTTTAGAGTCATTTAATTTCCTGGTGAGGTCTGTTCAGTATCATTAAAAATATTAATCCACTGCAATCTTTCATGTCTTCCAAAGGAATTTAAAAAGTAATTTTATTCTTCAAAATCTCAGAACATCGAATGTTATAACTCTTATTTAAACTTCACTATAAAACTCAAGGAATTGAAAAATTAAGTTGCCTAAGCTATTTTTTAAAAACTCATTTCCCCAGATGAATACCTTTTCTTTTCTCTAATACCCTTACTTTTATGAACTAATTTCTGCCTATACACAATATGCCTTCGATGTACGTAACACATCATTTGGAAAGTCTGGACCAGACAAAAATAGCTGATGATGGAGATTCCGCGTCACTCATTCTCAGTGCAGAGCTGACAATGTCATCACCTTTCGTCTTTAAATTACCTTCTGACAATTCGGAGGGGCCGAAAGGTAGTGTAGTGCAATAGCTAAGAAAATGGTTTGAAGGACCAATTTAGAAATGCTAGTACATTCATTTTAGGCAAATTATTTAATGTCTCCCTTCCTTCATTTTGTCAGCTATAAAAATGAAGATAATGATAGTATCAATCTCATTGCCAAGAGGATTAAGCAAGCTATTATAGGGAAGTGTGTCACATGTCACACACACGCACTGTGCTGAAGATGTTAATGAGATGTTGGTTTATCACGTTAAAGGTGTCAGAGATTCTGTCCAAAAAATAGAAACTTATTTCTTGGACACACTATTTTAATGTTCTAGTATAATTTATGATTGTAGGACGACTATCTTAGTTACTTTTCTGTTGCTGCTGAGACAAAATAGGCAAAACACAAAAGCTCATAGTTTCCAGGAGCTGTAGCCCCTAATCGGCGGGCTCCAAGGCCAGGAGGCAAGGAAGATGGAGGAGAAACAGTTCATGGTGCCCACAGAGTAGCCAAAAAGAGCCCACAAACAAAACAAAACAAAACCAAGGGGAACCAATTTAGGGCAGCCAGCAGGTAGCCAAGCGAGCAAGGAAAGAAAAGGCAAGCCTTTTCCTGTCTCTCACATTGTATCCAGTTTATTGGGATAAGGGCAGTGCCAATCTAATCAGTGGACTGATCCAATGTTTGCCCACCCCCAATCCCAGCATCCTTAATCATGGCATTGTACTGTGAATCAATTACACATTCTAGATCCAGCCACTTCTAAACTAGCCCCATGTAAAACTCATAAGGCTTTGGGCCATGTTATATGGTTTGTGTCTAGGTGTCCTCCTAAAGCCTTGTGCAGTCACTGAGGCAGGCTTCTAGAGTTCGTGATTAATTCATGAGCCAATGCTGGGATGATGAGTGCGAGTGGTATACCTGCCCTGGAGCAGGCAGCCTGAGTGCAATGTAAGGAAGAGAGAGAGACAAGCTGGCTGCCACAGCGCCTGCTCCTGCCCTCGCTGTTTGCTGTTTTCCTCTGCCGTGAACTTCTGCTCTCTGCCATGTGCCACTCTGCCTTGGAGCCAGCCAAGGTATGCACGGAAACCTCCTCAGACTGTGGCTAAATGAACCTTTCCTTCCTTAATTTGGGGTGTCTGCTCTTTTGTCCCAACAATGAGAGAAAAGTAACTGAGGCAGAAGAGCATCTAGACTCAAACCAAAACAACAGCCATTCTACATTTTTCCACACAGGAGTTAGCCTTCCTTTCTGATACTCATGTTCTCCAGTTGAAAGCTGGAGCTCTCGCTCTATTGCAGGTTGTACATAACAGTAACTGCATTCCAAGGGACAAAAGGGCTGTCAGAAGAAATATACACTGGTGGAAAATTCCAGATTCTTAATGCAGATTCTACAATTAGTATAGCATGCCCAGAAAAGGATATGCAGAAATTTCTAAGACCATCTTGGCCCTTAAGTTCACAAACTGCTCTGTTAACACTGGGAAGAGTTTGGGACCATTGCAGGTTTGTCTGAGACTTGATGCAGAGCATTGTCTGACGTTCTCTGGAAGGGGCAGTTGGATGAGTGCCTCCTCTCAGAGCATCAGCTTCTCCATACATAGAGTGCATAATAATGCTTCATGATGTTGCTGGAATTAGACGCCATATGTACAATTGGTAAGATCAATATTTGGTAATAATAAGTATATGTTTAATCTCTGTTGGTTAATTTTTTAAATAAAAACCTGTGCACTTCACTAAGTGTGCTGGAGAACTGCTCCTTAATACTTCACCTGTGAGAAGTGAATCTTATGCTGATTAGTTGTATGCAAGTACTTTACAGCTTTTTTTTTTTTTTTTTTTTGCTCATGCAGACTTGTGATGGGTCATTTCTGTGCACAGGACCTGCTCTGGACAGTGGGTATTCAGATGTTTCCTGCTGTAGGGCTCTGCTATTCCCTGTACCATTGTCAGTTTTCAGACTTATCTGGAAAATGTGGAGAGGGCATTTCATCCAGTATGAGTTGGTTTCTCATGCCAGATAGATTTAAATACATTTAATGTAATTAACTTTTATTAAATCTGTGATGCCTGGAAAACAAAGAATCATACGGATTTCAAAAAATGTGCATCTCAGATTCTGTGCAATGTGGAAATTCTTAATCTTCAAGTGCCCATTCTTGTTAGAGGCTGAATTTATGCTTTGTGATTCGAGTTCCCTCTTTACTCCAGCTAACGGGCTGACTGGTACTCATGAGGACAAAAACATCTAGGCAACAAGCTTTGAGAAATATTTTAGGATCCATTTCTTGGCCTATCCAAAAAAGAAAAATGACATGATTTCTTTTGCTTTTTATTACCTGGGATTGAATTTAGGACTTTGCATTTTCCAGAAAGTGCTTATACTACTGGCCTATCTCCCCAGTCCACAAAACTAGTTAATTAATTTATTGTTTGGCACAACATCTTACTGTGCAACTCAGGCCAGCTTGGTACATGGAGCTGGGGATTGAACCCAGGTCGTTGTGCTGCCAGGAAGTTGTTTAGACTGCTGAGCTATCTCCACAGTCTCATTCACAATGTTTCTTCTTCTTCTTCTTCTTTTCTTCTTCTTCTTCATCTTCTTCTTCTTCCTCTTCTTCTTCTTCCTCCTCTTTGCTTGATTATGCAACATATTTATTCTCGAAAATGTAACCTCTCACTAGTGCCATAGAAACTATTTCTTCTCTAGGAATATTTAATTTTTTACAAACTTTTTGTTTATTTTAATGAGAAAAATGATAAAATAGCAATAAAAATGTTTCAAAAACAGGTTAGAAGGACATTTACAATAATTAATACATTGTGTATTGTTTCTTCATACTAGTTATTCATAATACAAGATGCAGACATGATATGTTTTCTTAACATTATTAGTACAAACTTTTTTTCTACTGAACTAAGAGAGAGTAGCTATATATCTATCCTAATTATCTTGTATATACATACATATAGTTTTTTCACTACAAAATGGTCCTTTATTTATATCCCCCTTTTTTGTTTTGTTTCATCAGAGATGGGTGTTTCACTGCAGTTAGAGAAGCTGTATTCAGAGAAGTCTTTAAAGAACCTTTTCATACTTGATGCCAGACCAAAGACTGTAGGTACTTGAGTTCAACAAAATGACCCAATATAGTCCAATAGTCCATAACAGTAGTCCGTTATCAACACAGCTGGTAATTGCCTGAAGTTGTTGACTTGAGTCTTTTATAGCTCAGCATATTAATAAAGCTTTACTTTTATACCTTGCAGTTACACCTTTCTTCTGTTGGATGGTTAAGACCACATTAAAGCAAAACCTATATATCAAAAAACGTAACTTTTGCTATCTGACAAGGCCAGTCAAATCCCTTCAGGATTTATCCTGGAACCATGTACAGCACCTTGTAGATCTTCTGTCAGTGTCAGCCACCTTCACATCATTTCTTTCTTTTTTTTAATTAAAGTTTTTTTTTTTTTCTTTTTGTATTTTAGGGAAGGGTCTATAGGGTGTTCAGAGTCTCACTACATGGATTGGAATCATAGTTATCCTACTATTTACAGTCTCCCAAGAGCTGGGATTACAGGTGCATGCCACGATGCCCAGCCTCAGTCATCTTCTCAGTGTGCTCCTTGGGCAGGGTTGACAAGGTGGGCCTGGGGATCAAATCCCAGGCCTCTGTGCCTGTTTGCAGGTGCTTTAAATTCATATCATTTCTGAGACAGCTTTTTAAGTGCTACTATAAGATGATTGAATTGTTTCAAAAAATGACATGTAATAAATTCTTTTATAACTAAATCTAATCGCTTTATTTAATTAGAAGATAAAAGTTTATAATAAATTAATAATGTATACCTTTGCTAGACATAGACTTATCTTTCATATCTAAAATCTTTATGATCATACTGAACTATGTAATTTATAGTTATTTGGTATGTTAAGTGTTATATTAGCTCATTATAGGTTTTTTTTTCTGTTTTTTTTTTTTTTTTTTTTTTTTTTTTTTT
>PVKA01030991.1:0-26738 GCA_004027165.1 Ctenomys sociabilis
AAAAAAAAAAAAAAAAAAAAAAAAAAAAAAAAAAAAAAAAAAAAAAAAAAAAAAAAAAAAAAAAAAAAAAAAAAAAAAAAAAAAAAAAAAAAAAAAAAGATCAGAGCAGAAATTAATGCAATGGAGACTAAGAAAACAACATTATCAATGAATCAAATAGTTCTTTGAAAGAAAAATCAAACAGTTGGCTCATAGCCAACATTATTTAAAAAAAGAGAAGATTCAGATCATACAATTAGAAAAGACTGAAATCATAACAGATCCTACAGAGATCCAGAAGCTAATCAATACCTCCTTCGAGAACCTGTATTTTAGTATATGTGCTGTCAAGGCGAGCACAAGAGAACCTGTACTTATATGATGGAAAACAGAAAAAAATGGACAGATTCCTGGTTGGGATTTTTTTTTTTTTTTTTTTTTTTTTGTGGAACCAGGGATTGAGCTCAGGCCCTTGCACTTTCCAGGGAAGCGCTTATTCTACTGAGCCATCTCCCCAGCCCTGTGGACAGATTCCTACATACATATGAATTACCAAAGCTGAATCAAGATATAAAATTATAAATAAACCAATTCCAGGAATGAAATCGAAGATGTAATTAAAAACCTACCACTGGGGCCAGGGAGATGGGTCACTTCCCTGGCAAGTGCAAAGGCCTGAGTTCAGTCCCCAGTTCCACCAAAAATATTGCCTCGAAGGACTAGTATTTAGAATATATAAAAACTCAAAGAGGGGCTGGCAAGATGGCTCAGTGGAATAAGCACTTCCTGGGCAAGCTCAAGGGCCTGAGTTCAATCCCTGTTCCATCAAAAAATAAAAAAACCTCAAAGGGCCTGCCCAATAAATAGCTCAGCGGACTAAAAGTGCCTGATAAGGCACAGTGCAGTGGCCGGGGCTCCATCCCCAGCATGCCGTGCCAGCTCTACCCCACCACCAGGGTGCACTGATACGGCCATTGAGACTGGGCATGGGGTCGCACGCCCACCTGTAATCCCAGCACCTGGGAGGCTGAAAAGAGGAGGATCACTAAAGTCTGATCTACATAGGGCCCATAAACCCTGTCCTTAAAATTAAACAAACAACAAAAAAAAAAAACCCTCAAAAACATCAGACCCCCTGAATTTAAAGACAACATCCCAAAATGGGCATCTGAAATAAATACTCAGATGAAGAAGTAAGAATGGCAAATAAATATGCAAAAATGTTCAATATAACTGGTCATTGCAAGTTAAAACAATACTGAGCCTGGCAAGTTCAAGCCCTGGTTCCACAAAAAAATAAATAAATAAAACGACACTGAGATTTCGTCTCACTCCAGAAAAAATGGCTGTTATAAAGAAATCAACTAATAACAAATGCTGGTGAGGCTGTGGGGAAAAAGGAACCCTGTTTAACCTGTTTGGTGGGAGTGCAGACTGGAATAACCACTGTGGAAATCAGTGTGGAGTTTTCTCAAAAACAAAACCAGTCCCAGCGTGGTGGCGTGCGTGCCTGTAATCCCAGCAGTAGGGAGGCAGAAAGCAGGAGGATCACTATGAGTGTAGGCTGCATAGTGAGACCCTGCACAAAAAAACTAACAAAAAAACTAAAACTAGAAGTTCCATTTGACCCAGCTCTCCTCCCCTCTTGGTATCTTTGTGAAAGAATTTAAAGCATCATACGACTGTGATACATGTATGCCATGTTTATAACAGCACAGTTTATAACAGATAAACCTTCGAAACAGCCCAAATGCCCATCAAAAGACAAATGGATAAAGAAGATATGGGCTTTTTTAATAAAATGGAGTACTACTGTGCCACAAATAGGGATAGGCTTGAGACATTTCTAGCCAGATGGACACACTTTGAGACCATGCTCTTAAGTGGAACTAATGGGACACATGTTTAAATGTTGCACTGGGGCCCGCTAAGATAGCTCAGTGGTCTAAAGTGCCTACTTAGGCAAAGCGCAGGGACCAAGGTTCAATCCCTGGCACCACGTGCTGCATCAGCCCCACCCCCAGGGTGGGCTGAGCTGACCACACACACACGCGCGCGCGCGCAAATACTGCATTGTTTCTGTGGTGTGAGAAACCAAAAGTAAAAATAAGGATCAAAATATGTAAGATATTGAGAAATGGGAAGAAAATGTTCAAATGAGAAGGGTAATAAGGGAGAGGGAGGGAGAAAAGGAGGAAGGGATAAGAAAACCAATAAAAGGAAAAAAATGGAAGATACAGTCAATAAGGAGAGGAAGAGGGATTGAAGGGAGGAGAAGGGAATCGGAAAAAAAGAAGTAGCAAAATACTTCAGGTACAGGTAAAATTCCCTACGGTGAACATTATCATTATGTATATTTAAAATGCACCAGTAGAAAAGAAAAAAGCAGATGGAGCCACAAAAGGCCAAGGGGCAGTGGACAGTAGCATTAATAGATGCTTGCTGACTGACTGGTGGACAGCTGAGGGTGCTGCAACCGTGGGTCAGAACTTAAATTACTTCAGCCAGACCGACGATCTATCAGCTTCTCGGTCCAGTCGAAGCTTCTGGAAGTTCTGCGTTATAAGGATTAACACACAGCCCAGGATACCCAGGAAGCAGCCCCCAACCTCAGTGAGAGACTCAGGAGTTATTTTTGCAAAGCAAGCCGGGCCTGCAGGCGGCCCTGGCAGAGCTCAGAGCTAGAAGATGGGCGAGCCAGGAGCAGAGGAAGAACAGACAGCTACCCCAGAACCTACGCCCGTCCCGTGACGTCAGCCCCACGCACAGTGACATAATACAGTGGTGGGCTTGGGGGGAGGGCTGGCATCCTGCATCCCCTTAGGAACCTTTATAAGCCGCAGTAAAATATGCATAACATAAAATTTTATTCTTTTTTTCATAAAATTTATTCTTGGTAATTTTTAACCACTCATTTCCCAAGATGGATGAATGACACTGGGTGGGGGATCCTGAGTTTTCACTGGAACAGAGAGTTTGTAATATTAGCCAAAAATATTGCTGACCAGCCAGGTGTGGTGGTGCACACCTGTAGTCTGACCACTTGTGAAGCTGAGGCAGGAGGATTGTTGTGAGTTCCAGACCAGCGTGGTTTACAAAGTGAGCTCACCGCCAGCCTGAACTGCATAGCAAGACCTTGTCCCCAAAAGATTAAAAAAAAGTGACCAGATAATAGGTGAGGTTTTTGCTGCAGTCCCGGAAAATTATGGCACGCGTGGGGAATGTCGCTGTATACGGGCAGCGCTGTGGGCCTAGAGTCAGGAAAGAGTTGCCATCTTCCATCTCTAAAAATAATGGGGGCGGGAGGAGGGGCTAGCGGAGCAGGTGTGCTGGGGCTTGAGTTGGAAGCGAGAGCTGCAGGGGGCAGAAAGCAAGCCCACAGCCGGAATGCACCTAATGAAGTGTGCAAGAGAAGAGAGTGGTGTTTGCCTCTGCGCAGGGGGGTCAGGGGCAAGCCGGAGGGAGCCATCAAGGCCCCAAAATAACTCTCGCTTCTGCCAGAGAGACTGAAACTAATCAAGGTGGGAATAATCCGAAAATCCATGCGGCCCAAGAGAGAGGCTGCTGAAAAGGCCTTGGGTCTCCAAAGAGGGAAGGAAAATAAACAAAGCTGTGGTTTGCGGTTGCCAGGGGCTGCTGCCCTGGAAATGGAGCCAACATCCAAGAGAGGTCCTGGGGCCTCGGGGGCGGGGCTGCAGGAGCTGATGTCTGTGCCGTGCCCTTGGGTGCCCTTGGCGGGGCTAAGCAGCGGCTCTGAAGTCAGTCCACTTGGATTTTTTGAATGCTTTGTTCTATTTCTCAAGAAGGTGGGCTCCTGGTGCAGTCATTGTCCCACACTGTCTCAGGGGCCCTTCTAGAAAATGGGGATGAAATCCTGTCCCAGAGGGTAGCTGACCATAGGGGATCAGGGTACCAAAACTTCCATCTCGAGTATTCCCAGCAGCACTCATCTGGGCAGCAAGGTGGGCAGGAGGACCCAGCTGCTTACCACGCCCTCTCCAGAACCTGCCAGGAGCAGCAGATCCAGAACAATACTGCAAGCCACCTGTGGGTGGCACCTAAGGGTTCAATTGGGACAGCAACCCTGACTCGCTGAGACCTTGGCCAAGTCCTTTCCTCTGTCTGGCCCTCAGTTGCTGCAGCTGCAGAGTAAGAGGTGAAAACAGGTGACTGTGGTCGCAGAATTCCAGAATGCCTCCTGGTTCTAGTCCTCCTGTGGTTGACAGTGGGGGCACAGAGGAAAGGAGAGAAGGGAGAGTGGACAGCGGCAGGCAGGCTTCCCTCGGCAGGCCCTGTCCCTTCTTCTGGGTAAGAGTTCCAGGCAGAGGGCAGGGCAAAAGCCAAGGCCAGGAAGAGAGAGTCACATGGCCTGATGGGAGCTGCAGCCAGAACAAACCTGTGACCTCCTTTATACACTGAATGAGTTGGCCACTGTTTACTACTATGTGCCAGGCACTGGTCTAGGTTCTGGAGTTACAGCAGTGAACAGAACACAAAGCCACCATCTTCATGATGCTCTTATTCTTTTTGTTTTGAAATAGGGTCTCTCTACGTTGTTCAGCCTGGCCTGCAGCTCACTGTGTAACCCAACCTGGTCTCAAACTTGGGACAATCCTTGTAATTTTTTTTTTTTTCTGTATCCTAGGGAAGGGTGTTCAGGGTCTCACTACTAGATCTGACTAGTAGTGATTCTCCTGTATACAGCCTCCCAAGTGCTGGGATTACAGACGTGTACCGCCACATCCAGTCTCAGTCCCTGGCTTAGCACACCCCAGGGGCAGGGCCAGCACACAGGCTGGGGAATCAAACCCTGGCCCCTGTGCCTGCTTGCAGGTGCTTTAATCTGCTAAGCTATTTGACTACCCCAGGAGCAATCCTCCTGTTGAACAATCCTTCTGCCTCAGCCTCCCAAGTGTTGGGATTGCAGACATGCACCACCATGCCTGGCATGGGGCTCTTATTCTACCTGGGGCCAGTGGAAAGAGCAAGTAAACAACTTAATAACCAGGATAATTTTAGAATGGGATAAGTGCTATGTGCATAAGAACAAATCTTTATAAAGCATCCATGTGAGCCGAGTATTACTGATAAATATTAAATAATCCTTACTATACCCCCAGAGATCTGTGCTATCATCTTTATCCCTAGTTTACAGCTAGGGGACTGTGCCACAGACAGGTTAAGTAACTTGTCAAGTGCCACACAGCTAGTAAGGGGGCAGAGCTCAGTATCATACTCAAGGCCATCTGGCTGGTGGAGAGCATTAAGTAGGGCAATTTGTCCAGAGACCTCTAAAGAGGTGACATTTGAGCTGAAACACAATACTAAGATGTAGCTAAGTCCAGGAGGCAGAAGGTTCCAGATGGAGAGAACATGGAGCGCAAAGGCCTGGAGGCAGGTAGGGGCTTGACAGGCTGAAAGAAGAGCAGGCCATTAGTCTTAGCTGGAGCAGAGGACAGACAAGATCAGAAGGGGGAGCTGCACAGTCACACACAGAGAAGAGCTTCCTCTGCCCTCCCCAAGCTCTGGATTCTCCTTGCTGGTCAGATGGAGGGCACAAGCCCGGCCTACCATGATTCTGACAGGCGTGGGCTCTGGCCCCCGCTGCTGTTTGGCCACCCCAGCAGAGCTCCCAGTTGGCCACCACTGAGCCTGCTGGGACCAAGGAAGGGGCCCTCTCATCCTTACTTCTCACCCTAAATCTACACCCTCCCTGGCAACAGAGCCTCAGCAGAGGCTGGACCCCTTAGCTCCTGTCTTCAGGCTCCCAGACCCCATTCCAGTCCCAGCCTAGTGAGGGGAGGTTGGGTCCCACCCTGGTCTTAGGAGTTCTAGAAAAGGCTCCACCTTCCTGGTCATATAGACCCAAGTTAGATTCCAGATTCTACCCGTGTGACCTTAGGAATCTGGTGTCACGTAAGTGTGAAACTGGGAGTAATAATGATAAATATCTTACAGGTTAATTTTGAAAATTAAATGTAATATGGCTGAGAAGGAGCTTTCTGAAGGTGGGGACTGTTATACATCTTTATCTGAGAGATGGTATTTAAAATTCAATGACCTTGCCGGGCGTGGTGGCGCATGCCTGTAATCCCAGCACTTGGGAGGCTGAGGCAGGAGGATTGTTGCGAGTTCGAGACCAGCCTGAGCTACAAAGTGAGCTCGAGGCCAGCCTGAACTGCATAGTGAGACCCTGTCTCAAAAAGACAAAAAAAAAAAAAAAATAAAATAAAATAAAATAAAATAAAATTCAATGACCTGTGTGGTGGGTTTTTTGGTACCAAGAGAACTCAGGCCCTTGTGCTTGCCAGGCAGGCGCTGTGCCACCAAGCTATATCCCTGGCCATGACCTACATGCTTTAGATTTGTGGATCTTACTGGATATACACTGTAGCTCAAATTTTTAAAAAGTGCAAAGAGCCTGACCCTGGTTAACACCACATAATGTTAGCTAGTGTTAGTATGAAACTTTCCCTAAGTATTTGTTGAATCGGTTCCAGTAGCCTTTTATACTTTGCTTCTCATTTATTTGATTCCTGGGCTCTTGGTGCCTGGGTGCCTGGGGGACCTCAAACGCAACATGTCCCTGATTAACTTCTCTCTTCACCTTACTCTTGTTCTTCCCCAAGGCTTCCCAAGCTGTTCAGTGGCTCCAGCAGGAGACAGAGCCTAACCACGTGCAAAAGAATGAATGTGGATCCCTCCTGGCAAGCACAGGGTCCTGAGTTCAATCCCCAGTACTGCAAAAAAGAAAGTGGATCCCTGCCTTATTCCACACAAAAAAACTAACTCAAAATGGAATATCCACCAAAATGTGAGAGCTGATGATACAGAATGATTAGAAGAAAACATGGGGGAAATCTTCATGGCCTCTATAGATTTTTTATTTTTATTTTTATTTTTTTTGTAGAACCAGGGATTGAACTCAGACCCTTGCACTTGTCAGGGAAGCACTTATTCCACTGAGCCATCTCCCTGGCCCCTTCTATGGATTCTTAGATTTGCCCTCAAAATCATAAGCAAAAACCAAAACAAAACAAAACACATGAGCAACAAGAGGAAAGAAGAAAGGCTGGGTTGCAGCTCAATGGTACAGTGTCTAGAGGGGCTAGACCCTGGGCTTAATTCCAAGTATCCCAAAGGAAAGAAAGAAGGAAAGAAGGAAGTCAATTGGACTATACGAAAAGTGAAAACAAAGGACATTATCAGAAAAAAAAAAGTGACAGGCTAAGTAAGCTACCTGGAAGGCTGAAGCAGGCGGATCACCTGAGTCTAGGAGTCTCAAATCAGTCTGCACAACTGAGCAACATTTTGTGTCAAACAAATAAAAAAAGAAACCTGTACAATAGGAAGAAATATTTGCACATCATATACTAATTAGCATTTTTTTTCTTTTATTTATCTTTTATCACTGCACATCTGCAGTACATGATTTTTACATTCCTTGTGTGGAGCTGGTACATGACACATCTTTTTTCATTTTATTCTGTTTTTTGCAGTACTGGGGATTGAATTCAGGACCTTGTACTTGCCAGACAGGTGTGCTTATGCTGCTGAGCCATATCCCCTGCCCCACAACACACCTTAATTTCTTTTTTCATCCCTTTTCCTTCTACTCCCTTCTCCCTCTCCCCACTCCTGATTAGCATTTAGTATTCAAAATAGAAAAGGATTCTTCACTGATCTTAGCCAAAAGACCAAGAAGCAAAATATGAAGAATTCTTACAATTCAACAACAAAGAGATAAACAACACAACTTAAAAATAAGCAAAGTAACGAAATAGATATTTCTCCAAAGAAGATGTACAAATGGTCAAAAAGTTGAATGAAAAGACATCCAACAGTGTTGGTCAGGGCTGGGGAGATGGCTCAGTAGAATAAGCACTTGCTTGGCAAGCGCAAGGGCCTGAGTTCAATCCCTGGTTCTGTAAAAAAAAAAAAAAAAAGTGTTGGTCATAAAGTAATTGCAAATCAGAACCACAATGAGATACATCTCATGCCCACTAGGAGGTCCTAAGCTTACAAAAAGGGAAGACAAGCTGGGCATGGTGGCACAGGCCTGAAATCCCAGCACTCGGGAGGCCGAGGCAGGAGGATTTTTGTGAGTTCGAGACCAGCCTGAGCTACAAAGTGAGCTTAAGGCCAGCCTGAACTGCACAGTGAGACCTTGTCTCAAAAAGACAAATAAAAAAATAAAAAAGGGAAGAGATAGGTAACAATTATTGGCAAAGAGTAGAAAAATGGGAATTTTTGTAGTTGGAGCCAATTAGAGCTGCTATAACAAAACACCACAGACTGGGAGACTCACAAACCACACAAGTTTTTTCTCACAGTTCTGGAGGCTGGAAGTCAAGGTCGGAATGGCAGCATGGGCTGGTTCTGGGGGGGGTCATCCTCCAAGCTGCAGGCTGCCCACCTTTTTTTGTATCGTCATATGGCAGGGAGAGAAATAGAGACCCACAGAGCTTTCAGGAAACCCTTTAATAAGGGCACTAATCCTGTCACTGGGGGTTCCACCCTTGTGACCTATTCACCTCCCAAGTTCCCTTCCTCCTGATTGTGTTACATGATTTCAACATGTGGCCAGGTGTGGTGGTATTCACCTGCAATCTCAGCATTCAGGAAGCTTGAGGCAAGAGGATCATTGCAGGTTTGAGGTCAGCCCGGGCCTCCTAGCAAGTCTGAGACCAACCTAAACTACATACTAAGATCCATCTCAAAAAAAAAAAAAAAAAAAAAAAGCTTTCACCCTAAGAATTTTGGGAAGACACAAACATTCAGTCCATTGCACTCATACATTACCAGTGGGAGTGTAAAGTGGTGCAGCCGCTGGGGAAAATAGTTTGGCAGCTCCTCAAAACGTTAAACATAGAATTACCATATGACACAGTAATTCCATTCCTAAAAGATGTGAAAGCAGGGGCTTAAAACAGAAATTTGTTCACCAATGTTCATAGCAGCCCTAGTCGCAATAGCAAAATGTGAGAACAACTCAAATGTCCGTCCAAGGCTGAACTGATACATAAATGATGGTATGTAGAGAGAGAATGGATGGAATATTAGTCAGTCATAAAAAATGAACAACAAGTGCTGATACATCCTATCACTTGGATGAACTATGCTAGGTAAAAGATGCCAGAGATACAGGCCACATATCACATGATTTTTTTTTTTAAATATGAACTGTCCAGAATAGGTAAATCCATAGAAACAGAGAAAAAAAAAAGAAACAGAGAGAAGATCCGTGGTGGTGAGGGCTGAGGAGAGAAAGAATGAGGGATGATGCCCTACTGGATGGAGGATTAAAAGTTTTGACTTCACTGGCAAGCGCAAGAGCCCGAGTTCAATCCCCACTTCAGCCAAATAAATAAATAAAATATAAAGAAAAAAAGTTTTGAAATTAGCCAGAAGTAGGGGGTGCACAACACTGGAACTCATTAAATGTTACTAAGTAGGACATGATATATACACAGAATAATCAAATAGAAGTAGTGCTGATTATTCTCCCTTTCAATCAGCTATGTCTTGGGACTGATACTGATCATTTACAACAGAAGTGATTCTGGGGCCCTGAGATGTAGCTCAGCACCACAGCACCTGTATGGCAAGTGTGAGGCTGTGAATTCGATTCCTAGTACTAAAAACAAAAAGTGAGTCTGGGACCTCTGAGGCCAGACCTTGAGAGATGGCTGCTTCTATTTCTTGGGAGACCAGTTTCCAGAGAAGAGCCCCTGGGGAGCTCTTCTACCAACTGTCCCAAAGAAGCACACAGCCTGCAGCAAGAAGCTAACGTGGAGAGTGAGGCCACTCTGGATCTCGCAGTCCGCCTAGTGCTCCCCATCCCCCAGCCCCATGCAGATCTGCTGAGGATCATGATGCTTTAAGCCACAAAGTTGTGGGGTGACTTATTATGCAACAATATGTAACTGAGTATTTCTGAAAACAAAACCACTCATCTCCCTGCATCCCACCACTCCCATGAGATCTCTCTTCTCCCATTGGGGAGCAGCTTCCTATCTCCACCCAGCTCCTGAGCTCCATCTTCCCCTGCAGCCAAGAGGGGACCTTCTAGGCCCTGGTCTCATCTCTCAGTCCTCCATATAGTGAGCAGCCTCTTCAGTGTAGGCAGCAAGGCCTTACACGGCCTGTCCCTGCCATCTCTGTGTCCCTAGCACCCAGAGAACCAGTTTGTCTCTTCCCCTCCTCAGAACATTGTCCCCCCTTTCCCCTTGAGCCTCAGCTCAGACACCACCAGCTCCAGGAAGCCCTTCCTGGGTCGGCATGCTGAGTATGTTCCATCTCTGGCCACCCACTTACCCCGTTTCTTATCCCCATCCCAGCACAGCCTCTGGATTACTCCTCTCCTGCCCTGACAATCTCTCTCTCACCAAGGCACAGATTCCCTGCCATTTCAGCACAGGGAGAGTCTTCAGATTCTCAGAGCCCGGTGAGTAGATACCCAGGGAAACACAGGAAAGGGCAGAAGGCCTCTGTGGAGCAGGCTGGGACCACCTCACAGTGCACCATAGTTTGCTGTGTGAGTCAAACACCTTTGTGGTTTCCCTGTCTCTCTCCTCCCACAAAAGTCCTGGCCACTTGGAGACCTGGAGCAGGAAGAGGAAACTGCTAGGGGCTTGGGGTAAGGAATATCAAAGCAAGAAAGTGGCAGCTTCTTCCATGTTCCCGACACCTCAGACCCAAACCTTAGACCAGTGATGGCAAACCCTTCAGAGCTTCCAGCAATAACAGCCAGCCAGCTTCCCCACCTCTGCCTCAGACTGTAACAACTGGTCCATCTCCCCAGACAGCATCATGCAGCAGTTACTTGTATGGGCTATGCAAGCAAGCAGACCTGCCTTCAAACCCTGCCTCTGCTAGCTTCCAGCTGTTGCACCCAGGATGAGTGCCTTTACAGCTCTGACCCTTTTTCCCATCATCTGCAAAACAGGGCATGATAATGGCTCCACATAAGTGGTTTGGAGACACAAAAAAGCACTTAGTAGGGTTGCTGGCACACGGAAGGCTTCCTGAAATGTTAGCAAAGTCTCTCTGATGCCTTGTGAGTTATACTCATCTAGGCCTGGTACTCTTCCCCCACACACGGTACAGCACACAGTCAGCCAGTGCCTTAGGGGTGAAGGAATGAGGATCCTGGTGAGGAAAAGAATGACAATCATCCTACCGCGTAAGTAGGAGCTCTTTTAATCCTTATACACACTAGAGAAGCTGGGGACTAGGAAACAGGCCCAAGGGCATACATGACTTAGTGGGGAGAGGCTGGATTCAAGCCAGGCAATCTGAGTCCTTAGACCCTTACCCACCACACCTGCCTCTCCAAGCCCACAGCCTGTCTCCCCTGTCAGTTTGGCTTCTAATCCCCTACATGACCTCAACCACATAAACCTCTCTCTGGGCCAAAGTTACCTGTCCCACCAGGAGCCAGGGCTGAAGGTCATTTCCTCCCATCTAACCGTCCAGGCCTTGGCCAGTGACCGGCGCTGCCTGACCAGCCCAGCTGGAGCAACACCTTCCATGGGCTGGATCTTCACAGGAGGGTGACTGGATGTGGATCCTCCAACACTGGGGGAGGGGGTCTAGCCTCTGCCTATTCCCAGCCCCCCTGAAAGGCCCTGAGGGAGGCTGAGGCAGCCACCCCCAGATGTCTATTCCTGTCCCTGGCCTAGCTCCGTGCTGGGGAAGCAACAGCTATTTTGAGGCCCTTCTCCCTCCAAGTGTGAGCGGTGGGAAGGTGCTGGGAACATCCTGAACCCAGAGGCTGGCTGTCACACCCTTGCCCTGGATCTTGGCCACCCAGGCTCTAGGGTTCTGCCTCAGTCTCCAGCTAGGGTGATGTGATCAGTTCGGATAACACAAGGGAAGTGATTCGGCACACTTCTGCTAAAGTCGGCAGTGTCAGATGCCCAGGCCTGGACTAGAACAGCTAGCGCTTAGTTGCTGCTCCGAGCTTGCAACTAAGAAAGATATTATCAGGACAATGGTTTAAAAATACCTGACATTTCTTGAAGGCTCACAGTGAGACAGGCTCTGTTCTAAGTACTTGACACAGAGGTGAGTAATGCAATCCTCAGAGAAGGAAACCGAGGTTCAGAGGTGGGAAGCGACTTGCCCAAGGGCACACGGCAGGCAAGCTGCTGAGTCAGGCCCTCTGGGCTGGCTCCAGACCCCAAGCTCAGAATCACTTTCTGCCCTTGAGACCTCCAGGCTGGAGGGGTCAGGGATAAGATAAATTAGGAGAAGGAGCACCATCTTGAGAGTCCGTTCCCTTTCACTGTCTCAGTCTAGCCAGATGGCCTTAGTGGGCTCAGCTCTCTCACCTGCAAATAGGGATGGTGATAGTTCCCAATTCCAGAGCTGAAGTATGCATCAGTAATAATATACTTTGGGGCCTGGGGCTCTATAACTTCGTTTTTTTTTTTTTTTTTTTTTAATATTTATTGGGGAGGTGGCTCAGTGGAATAAAAACTTCCCTGGCAAGTGGTGTAAGGTTCTGAGTTCAACTCCTGGTTCCACCAAAACATAAATAAATAAAATCAAGATTTATTTATCTGGCACAGGGTCTTGCTATGCAGCTCAGACTCAGTGATCTTCCTGTCTTAGCCTCTGCAGTGCTGGGATTACAGATGTGCACCACCTTGCCCAGTTTCAATAGTCGGGCAGGCATGTCTGGGGTTCCAGGGCTGGCATGGCATGTAGTACGGGGATAGGACCCGGGTCCTTGTGCTTGCCAGGCAGGCGCTTAGACTGCCAAGCCACTTCATTTTTTCTTTTCCTTTTTTGTCTTTTTGAGACAGGGTCTTGTGATGCAGTATAGGCTGGCCTTCGGCTCACTTGGTCTTGAACTCACAAGGATCTTCCTGCTTAGGCTTCCCGAGCACTGGGATCTCAGGCATATGCCACCACACCTCCCCTGTAATTTCCTCTTATGAAACTAACACACATATAAGTCTGTTCAGACTGTTACAGCAAAACCTCATGAGCTGGGGGCTAAAACAGTCATTGCTCACAGTTGTACAGAATCAAGGTGCTGGCAGGTTCAGTGTGGGATGGGAGCCCATCCCCTGGCTCATCCAGACTTCTTACATCTCTTCTCCTCCCCCCTGGCAAGAGAGGGCCAGAGAACTCCCTGGGGGCACCTTTATGAAGGGCACTAACCTATTCATGGTGGTTCCATTCCTCAGTCACTCTCAAAGTCTGGGTCCCCTGATAACCATCATGTTGGGGGCTAGGACTACAATATAGGAATGTGAGGGATACAAACACTCCATGCATAATATATGGTAAAATTAAATGGCACGAAAAGGCACACGGTAAAAAGCAAACCCCTCTTTCTATTTCACACCTTTAATTTCTATCCCGAGAGTTAACACCAGCAACAGCTTCTTGTGTCACCTTTTGGAAATTCTCCATGCAAATAACAGCAGAGAAACTCTATAGGGGAGTGATTAGGAACATGGACTCACTGGACTAAAACCATGGTCTAGAGCCGGGTGTGGTGGCACAAGCCTGTAATCCCAGCACTCGGGAGGCTGAGGCAGGAGGATTGTTGTGAGTTCGAGAGCAGCCTGAGCTACAAAGTAAGCTTAAGGCCAGCCTAAACTGCATAGTGAGACCCTGTCTCAAAAAGATAAAAAAAAAAAATAAATAAATAAAACCATGGTCTAAATCTATCTTGTTCCCATAAGACCTTCTAGCTATGTATAGTAAAGAGTGGGTACATTACTTTCTTATTCTCCCTGAGCTCCAGTTCTTCTACCTGTAAAATGGGATTAATAACTTTTGGGTAACTGTGAGGATTAAATAGTTGTTTAGAACAACTGTTTAGAACACTCTTTAGCACATAACGATCCAGCTGAAGGGGATCCTTTCTGAAAGACACTGAAGAGACCTTTTGCCATCGTTGAGACTGGAAGATGTATCCTTTCTCACCGGCCCTTTGGCACAAGTGTGAGAATCTCTGTTGGGCAAATACCCAGTGGAGAAATTGCTGGGTCAAGCAGGAATGACCCTGCCTTTAGAGTTAATTAGGGTTAGATGAGCCAGTCCTCCCAGCAGGCAGGGGCCGGGAACAAAGTCCACAGAGGACTGTGAAGGAAAGGATGAAGGGTTCTGTCTTGAAGTTCAGAGGATGTGGTGGCTCTCCAAGTCCCTGGCCAAGCAGATGGAGGGTTTAATTTTATCTAGATTGTCCCCATAAGAGTTTTTACAGGAAATTGGTTGATAGGATTAGAGAAACAGGAGCCTCTAATGAGCAGCGGCTGGTTTATAAAATGCTGAAACAGATACAATAGTCCTCTGCCATTGTCCTGTATGGCGACAGCCAGACACTCAAAAGTCCCCATAGGATGGCACCCCGATCAGGTTCTGCTCCCTTAAAAATCCTTCTGTGGCCTTGACACACCAGAACAGGGAGTAGAGAACGGGGTGGTGACAGGAAAGATTTTTGGTAAGAGATTCACCCACATACTGTGTTCTTGGGGTCATTCATCTCCCTTTCTGTGCCTCAGAGAATAACAGAACCTAAACTCACTGGGTTGCCGTGAAGACTGAATGAAGTCAGGCTTTGAAAGTGCTTGGTGCAGTGCTTGGCACAGGGCGAGTGCCTAATAATTGATGTTCAAAGATAGGGTGAAGAAGAAGAAAAAAAAGATAGGGTGAAGAAGCCAGCTACCCTGGCTCCAAGCCCAGAAGCCCAGGGGACCAGACACCCCCCTTGTAGCAGCCCCCCCCCCCCAGGAGGAGCAAGGTCAGCACCTGCCCCAACCACTGCCTGGGGAATGCTCCAGATTTCCCCATCTGTGGTGTGGGTTGTTTCCAAGTAAGGGTTGAGGCCTTGATGAAGCTACCAATCAGGTTTGGTCTGAGATGCAAAAGGGCAAGGTGAGAATGGCTGGAAAGAGCCATTCTCGGGCTGGAAGAGAGAATGGATCCAAAGGAAATTTCCCAAGCCCCAGCAACCTCCCCACCTTTACGATCTGGATTAGGACCTACTCCAAGAATCCCAGATTGTAAGAGGAGCCATAACAGTATCTGCCCCATCAATCCCAGGCATAGACGGAATAGATGAAGGGCAGAGTTCCGGATTAGACACAGGATGAGATTCCAGCGGAGAGTCGCTCCAGGTTATATCATCATTCCAAGCTCCGCTTTTCCCCCTAGATGGCGGCTCTGTGGAGCCGCTGGGTAACTGAAGAGACAGACCGAGACTACCGGTGCGCAGCCCTGGCTCCCGGGCGGGCACCGCCGAGTCGCACCTCATCGCCCCGCAGTGATCGGGCCTCGGGGAGCCCGCAGCCTTCCACGTCCTCGCGAGCGGATTCCCCCGCGGCTTCCCGCGCCTCGCAGCGGGGACCGGGTGATTGCAAACAGCCGCCGGCCTCATTAGGAGACGTGTAATTAGCTAGCGGCTGGCGGAGCCCGAACGCTAATTACCGCGCGGGGAGGTTGCGCCACCACCGCCTGCCTGCCACTCGCCGGCGTCTGCACCCTTACGGGGCCGGACCTGGTGCAGGACCCGGTGGCCGGATTCATGTCCTCTCCGGCCGGTGGCGCTGTGTCTCCACGGGAGTACCAAGTCCTGCGTTCACAGCCGCGTTTATCCTGCAATTCGGAAACCCGCCTCAACTGTCACCGTAATAATTCCTAATGGGAACTATGTTAACCTATTGCGCAGATGGGGACGCAGCGGTCTAGACTCGGAAAGTAAGCTCCCCGACAGCACCTGGCTAGCGAATGATGGCTAGACGGTGGTGGCCTGGAGCCTTAAGGGACCGGGAAACGGCACTACGGGCCATCCGCCACGCGGACCGCACCAAGGACTCCAGTTGGTTTGAGGTCTCCTGATGGATACGTGACTGGTCTGGACCCAGCTACACTTTTAAAAATGGTTATAGGATTGGGATTTAGGGGAATGAAGGCTAGGAAGGGTTAGGGACGTTACTTTTAGGGAGGTGGGTGCTCGAGGTTGGGTGATGAGTCCTCCTCACTCTGTAGATCTTGGCGTCCCCTACTGGCCAAGAAGGACGCTGACGACAGTATCTGTGGATAAGGTGAATCTGGGGAGGCAAGAAAGAGTACTGTTCCCTCAGCAGGGCCGCTGCGCCACCCTCTCTCTTCCCTCCCTTTGGAAGGCCAAAGAGATTGGACAGTAGGGAAATTAAGAACTCATTCCAGATCTTGCAAATAATCAATTGTGAAAGGTGCCTGCCTCCCTTCCTGGGCTGCAAAGGGCCAACTGTGTGAGAGTTATAGGAGTCTAGTCATGGGTAGGCATGCAGACTTAACTTAAAAGAATGTACATCTAAGAGTGTAATAGGGCCAGCCAAAATAGCTCAGCGGATTAAAGGGCCTGCATAGGCAGATGCAGGGTCTGGGAATTCAATCCCTGGGCCTGCCCTGCCTGCCTTGCCCACCTGCCCCCAGGGCATGCTAAAACAGTGCTTGAGACTGGGCGTGGTGACACACACCTGTAATCCCAGCACTTGGAAGGCTGTAAACAGGAAGATACTATGAGTCTGATCTACACATTGAGACCCTGTATACACTGTCCTAATAATTTTTTTTTTTTTTTTTTTTTTGTCTTTTTGGGGCAGGGTCTCACTATGCAGTTCAGGCTATCCTTAAGCTCACTTTGTAGCTCAGGCTGGTCTCGAACTCACAACAATCCTCCTGCCTCAGCCTCCTGGTACTGGGATTACAAGCCTGCGCCACCATGCCCGGCTCCTAATAAATTTTTTTAAAATGAGGGTTTAACAAGAAAACCTAGGGCCGGGAAGATAGCGCTTCACTGGCAAGAACTTCCCTGGCAAGCGTTAGGGCCTGAGTTCAATCCCCAGTTCCACAAAAAAAAGAAAACCTGGAAAGAATTTAAAGTCTGAAGGCTGGGGGACCAGGGAGATAGCTCAGTAGAATAAGCGCCTGCCTGGCAAGTGCAGGGCCCTGAGTTCAATCCCTGGTACCGAAAATAAAGTCTGAAGGCTGGGGATATAGCTCAGTGGCACAAACGCCTGCCTGGCAAGCACAAGGTCCTGAGTTCAATTTTCAGTACTCCCCCCTACACACACACAAAGATAGTTTGCATCAAGGAGATACTAACTTCACAGTGGCACATGCAAACAATACAACACTGAACAGGTGATAATGTCACACCAGGACAACTTATGTGAAAATATAAACAAGAATTATGTTGTGCAAAATAAGCCAGACACTAAAGAAACCATGCTATAAACTGCTGATACAAAGTTCAAGAAAAAGCAAAACTAGTCTATTGTGACAAGTCACAATAGTGTCTACTTCTAACAAGGGTTTTGACCTGCAGTTCTAAAATGCTTTCTGTATCTTAATCTGGGTGGTAGTCATACAAATCTACACATATGTAAAAATTCTCGAGTTTAAGATTATGCACTATTTATATGTTACATCCCAATAAAATTTATTTAGAAAAATATTTAAGTGAAAATGGAAGGGACAGGGAGATGGCTCAGTAGAATAAGCACTTGCCTGGCAAGTGCAAGGGCCTCCCTCAGTTCAATCCCTGGTTCCGTAAAAAAAAAAAGAAAGAAAGAAAATGGAAGAAGTTAGGCATTGTGATGCATGCCTATAATCAGCATCAGGGAGGCTGAGGCAGGAGGATCACTGAAAGTTAAGCCTGAGTTACTAAGTAAGCTCAAGGCCAGCCTGAACTGCATAGCAAGACCCTGTCTCAGAAAGGGCCTGCTTAGGCAAGGCCCTTTAATGCAAACTCAGCATTAAGTTCTGAAGGCTGGGGAATACAGCTCAGTGGCACAAATACCTGCCTGGGAAGCACGAGATCCTGAGTTCAATTTCCAGTACTCTTCCCCACACACCAAAGTAAAGGATCATTCTTTTTGCCTCTCTTCCTCCCTGCCTTGAACTATGGTTGGATCCCCAGCACCACATGCCATGCCAGCCCTTCTCCCAAGGTGGGCTGAGAAGGCCAGAGTCCTGACATAGTGACACACTCCTGGAATCCCATTGCTGGGGAGGCTGAAAGCAGGAGGATCATCACGAGTCTGAGCTGCACAGTGAGACCTTGCAACAACCAAATACATTTTTTTTAAAAGGGAAGAAAAAGAGTAGTAAACTACTTTTGGTGTGTGTGAGTGTGGTGGTGGGGATTGGACCCAGGGCCTTCACACTGAACTCTACCCAAGCCTTTGGAATTTTTAAAAAGTTTGCGGTCAGGTCTTGCTAAGTCAGTAAATTGTCCCAGCTGGGCTTGAACTTGCAGTCCTCCTGCCACAGCCTATGGATTCCTTTCCTTTTTAAAAAATTAGAACGTGTCTGCAGTACACAGTGATTACATAGACCATGGGGAATTGGTACACGTGTGCAATGCATCTTAACTCATTATATCTCTTTTCCCTCTTCCCACCCCCTTGATACTCTTTGGTGAAAAGGAAAACCATAATTTAACACATGGCACAATTCTCAAACAGTTTTGTCTGACAACCCATTGAGACTCTGCAACTGAGGATTCCAAAATCACTTCTGTTTTTGTGGGTTGTACTCATCAATATTTACCATGGACTTAGCACGGAAATGAAGGGACTGAGGCCGGGGAGATGGCTCGGTAGAATAAGTGCTTGCCTGGCAAGCACAAGAGTCTGAGTTCAATCCCCAGTTCCGGCAAAAAAAAAAAAAAAAAAAAGAAAAGAAAAGAAATGAAGGGACCAAGAGCTGGAGGAAGTGAAGAGTGATGGTAGTAGAAAAGGGGAAGTAAAAAAAGGGGAAGTAAAAAGAATTAAGATGTGCTATGCATATGTACCAACTACCCATGACAAAAGTGAGCACTATGTACTTGCACAAATGTGTACTAATACAAATTTTTTAAGTTAAAAAGAACAAGTGTTTAAAACCAACATATTGGGCTAGTGATGTAGCTTAGTGGTAGAGCACTTCCCTAATATGCGCAAGGACCTAGGTTCAACCCCCAACACCGCAAAAACAAAGGATATACAACTAGAAGTAGGCAAAGCAGCATGCGTCTGCTAAGCAGGACCCTGAAGCAGAGGAAGGGCAAATGCAAGCCCAGCCTCGTAGTGAGATCCTGTCTCAAAATAAAAATTCAGAAGGAAAAAAAATAAAAACAAAAATAAAAATTCAGAAGGGCCGGCACTGTATGTAGCTCAATGGTAGAATGCTTCTGGGCTCATTCTGCAGCATCCAACCCCCCTCCCCCCAAATAAAAACAAAACTCACAGTTCCGCTGGAATTACAGCAATGTGGTCACATATCACAGGCTCTGGAAAACTTCACTGTTATTTAGAGAATTAAAACTGCAAATAATATTAGGAGAGTAATTTTGCGATAGGAACTCCCTATGGAGTCTTGGAAATCTCAGTGATACTGGGTCACACTTTGAGAACTGCTAACTTGAGAGGAAAAGAGAGAAAACACCATAGAACAGGTATTGTCTCTCAATGTTGGAATTATAATTTAATTTTACTTGTTCTTTTGTTTTCTATTTAAAAAAGATTAGAAATTACAACGACCATATACTGTTTGTGCATACAATAACAACGTGCCAATCACCCAGCTTCACAAAACTACTGAAAGGCCCAAATAGTAATAGCATATTTGGCTCTAAGGAAGGAAAACCGAGCTCTAACCTGAGAAAAAGGGTGTGCTTTCTCGTGTGCCAATTCTTGGGCTTTAGGGGGTCTTGGTCTCAAAAGTTCCGCTATCTAGCTTGGGGAGAGAACACAAGTACATACATATATAACCCAAATGCAGCGACGGCTAGCAGGTATTAGAAAACTCCCGCGTGGAGCACCCATCACCCCCACAAGCCACTCAATTGTGAACTCCAGCCCCTACGCTAAATGTAAGACTCGTAGAAGGACGCATGCGCCACCGCACACGGAGAGAGGCGGGGCTTGAAGAAAACTGACGCGGGGCTCGGCCTTTCAACTTTATAGCTCCGCCCTCATATTCTGCCTTCCTGTGAGTGGCTGCAAGGCTGTGAAAGCGAACTGCCCATTGGCCGAGAGCAGCAGAGATATCCGGTGAGCACGTCTGGCCTGCCGGCCCTCCCTGAGGAAGCCATGGTGCGGTTCAAACACCGGTAAGTTGCTTCCTTGCATATTTCACCCCAGCAGTTATCCGTCCAGGACTCCCGTTTGCGCTCACCTGCCTCTTACCTTCTTAGGTACCTTCTGTGTGAACTGGTGTCGGACGACCCCCGCACCCGCCTAACTCTGGACGACCGAGTGCTGGGCAACCTCGTACGGGACACAATCGCACGAGTGCACGGGACTTTCGGAGCCGCCGCCTGCTCGATTGGCTTCGCGGGTGCGGACGGCAGGGTTTGCAAGCGCAAGAGAAAGAAGGCCCGGGGAGCGGCCAAACCTTTGAACCATGTTTTGTAAAACGCTTTTAGGCCCCCGAGACAAACTTGAAAGTCTAAATTTGGGCAGAGTTAAAGGCAGGGGTCTAAAGACAGTGGGAGCTGTTTTTGTTGTTACCGGAAATTGAATTAAGGACCTTAAGCTGCCAGGCAGACGCTAGTGCCTCTGACATATATCCTCGGCCCGGTAGTGGGACTTCGGACAAGAATCTTCACTAAATCTGTTTTATATCTGTATCGTGGGAATTGCTTTTGAATTTAATGGGATAATTTAAAGAATTCGTATATAGTTCCTAATGAGGGTTGTTTTTTTACAAGTTACACTGACATCATTTAAGACATGTTGCCAGAATTACCTCCTCTAACATACCATTGAGCAGGGTGCAAGTCTAATCCTAGGACCCAGGAGGCTGACATGGTAATCCATATAAATTAAGAGGCCAGCCTGGTCTCCAGTGAGTCTAAGGCCAGCCTGAATAACATGGTGAGACCCTGTGGGTTTTTTTAATTTTTAACTCTTTGAGAGTTGTAAAGAAAGTACTGAATGCACGCTTGTGTATATGTAAACACCGTAAGCTCAAACCTGAATCCTGAATTACATGAAGCAGGCTTAACTCCTTTACATCAGGTGATGACTAGGACAGTATGTTAAATTCTAAATTTAACAGGCCTGAGTCGATATGTAAAGCACCAGCCCCTCCACAATCATGGCTTGTGCTGTTTTCTTCAAGAATGTTTTTACTTACTGATGTATCCTCTGAAATGCCACTTGCCTGGAGCAGTCTGTCACACAGGCTGTTTCCCTGAGATTTAGTGAGATTGCTCCTGTGAATCTTAAGTTTTCCAAAATGTGATTTTGTCTCGCTGTAGTTAGATACCTCAATGTCTACACTGGAATAGTGCTACTTCGATGCCGGAAGGAGTTCTATCAGCTTGTGTGGTCAGCTCTTCCTTTCATCACATACTTGGAAAACAAAGGACACCGCTATCCTTGTTTTTTTAATACATTACACGTGGGAGGTAAGAGTAGCATGTGGATAGGTGGGTGGGTCTTCCTGTTGGCCCACTGAGAATAAGATACTTTGATCACCACAAAAACTTTCCCATGCCAGGCACAATTAGAACCTGTCAGAAGTTCCTGATTCAGTACAACAGAAGACAGCTGTTGATCTTGTTGCAGAACTGCAATGATGAAAGTAGGTGATGTTAACCCAGTGCCCACCAGTGACACTCTTGGAACTGTGACCCCCCCCCAACATCTTTCATTTCTGCTTTGCCTTTCTCCAGGAGAACGGGAAGCTATCCAGAAATCTGTCACCAGAAGCTGTTTACTAGAGGAGGAGTCTGGTGAGGAGCTTTCAGACAGTGGTGGTGAGGAGGCCGCAGAAATAATGGAGTGAACCAGTTGCCATACAGCAGGTTGCCCTATGCCCAAGCCCTTTTACAGAACTGCAGTTCTCCAAATTGGAGGGCTCCTAACGAGAAGACCAATGGCCAGCTTTATTTAGCATTTCCTGGGTGAATGGTTATATAGGCTGTGAAGGCTCTGTAGACAACTTTTGTATCTAAATGCTTGGACAGCATAGGCTAAATGTACTTAGCTTCTATAACCTTCAGCATGTTACAGAATGGTATTATGGCTTTGTAAACAGATGTTTCCCCATACCTCATGTGCTCATAGGTTGTTTTGGGAGGTGATTATATGGGTGGTAAGTGGATTGGTCCACTGATGCATTTACAGCTAGGTGAGATATTGTGGTCAGAGAGAAGACATTGGGTGTGTGTAAGGTAATTATCCACCTCCTTTCTTGATGTCCATGCCTCCCTAGGCCTTGAAGCTTATGGGCCAAAACCTCTATAAACTGAGCCAAAATAAACCTTTCCTCAGTTGTAGCTCAGCAACTGGGTTTACAGAATTTATGTTTGACCAAGTCAGTCTCTTTCCCTGTCTATAGCCCTGGCCTTGGAGAGAAGATTGGCTCTTGTGTGATGAGTTTTAGTGTTTGTTTGGCTTTTTTTTGGCAGAACCCGGGACTGAACTCAGGCTCTTGCGCTTGCTAGGGAAGCGCTTATTCCACTGAGCCATCTCCCCGGCCCGTGTGATGAGTTTTAAATATTCAGCAGTCCACTTGAGGCTTTGTCCTTCAATCCCCAATTCAAGACATTTGTAATAAGAGATATTAGTAAGAAATACCAATGAAATTTTACATCTATTTGCAGTCTCAGGGTTTTGCCTTATTTTGAAATAGGGTCTTGCTCAACTGCCTAAACTGGGCTCAAACTTGTGATCCTCCTGCTTCCCAGAGTGTGGGATCTCAGGTGTGTACCACCAAGCCTGGACCATATCAAGTCCCCAATTTACAAACATTTGTGTTGTAAACTTTCACAGGTATACTGTACAGGACACACTTTGTTGGCTTATGAATGAATCTGACTTCTGAACAGTTCTCCCACCCAGAACAGAAAGCTTCTAAGTCTTGGACCTACTGTATTGATCTATAGGGCAGTGAGGGCAACTTTTACAGCTTTCAATGATAAAGACAGTCCACTGCAGCACATGTGCCATATAGGTTTACCACAACTGCTATAAGGCTTTACACATATACGAGATTGTTTTTTGGAGGAGACAGTCTCACTACATAGTCCAGGCTGGCCTCAAACTTGCAGTGATCCTCCTGCCTCAGCCTTCTAAGTGCTAGAATCATAAGCATGTACCACCGTGCCCAGTACTAGGTTCTTTACTAATCCTTTACTGGGATAACTTGGTAAGAAATGTTGATTTTCGCCAGGAGTTGGGGAGTACCCCTGTAACCTCAGTGGCTGAGGTAGGAAAATTCAGTTTGGGAGGCCAGCCTGGGTAATTTAACAAGCTAAGAATGTAACTCAGTGTGAGGCCCTAGGACCACCAAAAAAATTATTCCATAGGGGAGTGGGTACTCTAGGACCTGTTTCTTCTGTAATGAAAGGATATCACTCAAAATATTTTAGTCTATAAAGATCTGATTTTAGCTTCAAAATCACTATGTCCTTTATCTCAGAACTGGACCACTGTCATTTTTCCTGGAGTTTCTGACCCAGAATTTCTCAAAAATGTAGTTATAGCTCTGCTATGCTCTACGCCATCACCAGAGAAAAGTCATAATGGCAGAATTGCTCAAACTCATAGTAGCTATTGTTTTAACCTAACGTTAAGAACTGACGGGCCTGGGAGATGGCTCAGTGGAATAAGCACTTCACTGGCAAGTGCAAAGTTCAATCCCCAGTTCCGCCAAAAAAAAAAAAAAGAACTGACATAGCTAGCTGACCTGTAATAAACTTAAAAAACCAAGAAGTTCACATTACTTTTGCATGTGATTTATTGCAACTGTGCTTTTACACACATTCTATTACACCTAGAGGTCACTTTATTAAGCAGCAAAAGAATTCACATCACTCAAATTCAGCTGAAACCAAGGCATAAGAAAGCTGCTGCAGACAAAAAGGAGGCAGCACACCTCCAGGTGTGCTAGAATCCTGTTTATACAACTCAGGCCACTGTCACTTAGGCTTGATCTGAGTGAGGAGTGGGAGTTTTTAGTGATGGTTATAACTTTCCCTTATCAAAGCCAGGTTCAAGAGACAGAACTCCACATATGTGCCCAAGACTGAATCCAGGGCCTTCACAATGAACTACATCCCCAATCTTTAAGACAAAACTTCACTAAATCACTAAAATGCCTGGGCTAGGCTCAAATTTACAATAATCCTGCCTTAGCCTCCCAGACTGCTGGAATTATAGGTGTATATTGTCACACCCAGATCTCATTCCTGTTTCTTTAGAGAGCTGGACAGGCAGGAAAGACTAAAAAAAAAAATTTTTTTTTTTTGTCTTTTAGAGACAGGATCTCATTATGTAGTTCAGGCTGGCCTTGCACTCACTTTGTAGCCTGGGGTGGCCTCAACTTGAGTGACGCACCTGCCTCAGCCTCCTGAATGCTAGGATTACAGGCATGCACTATCACACCTGACCAAGATTTGGCTTTTTAAAAGACAAACTGATGGGTGCACTGAGACACCAGGAGGGTCTGGCACATACTGCAAGAGCAGAGCAGTGCTACAGTACTAATTTGGGCTGCTCCAATGGAGGCTAAGGAGCTTATACATGGATCAAAAGGACTAAACTGGCCACAAACTAAAACCTTGGCAGAAAGAGATCTGAGTGTCAATATTTTATTTTGATGTAAAGACAGGAAGCTGGAAAATACACTGTATTTAAAATCTGTTTGGTTCCCTCTCACATTGTAGAAACTCCCTCCCCCCGCCCAAGCTAATCTGTTCAAACTCAAATATTTAAAAATTACAGCAGCAAAACAAAAGCATGGAAAAAAGAAAACCAAATGAGAAAGTAGCCTGGGCCAGTAGTGTCACTTGGTATGGACGACTGAAGTGCTGAACAGGAGCTTCTGTTTCTGCTTTTTCCTTTTCTTTCCACCTTTCTCTTCTAAAAGGAAACAGAAAGAGCTCCCTTAGCCTCCAATGTCTCCCCTTAACCGCTGACCTCTTCATTCTTAAGAACATCAGTACCATTCACAATCAGACTGCTTGGATTCAAATACCAGTTGTAGCATACACTATGTACTGTCTTTGGGCAAGTCACTTTACTTCCCTGGACTTCAGTTTTTTCTTTTCTATGATTTCAGACTTACACCCATTTTATATGGTTCTGGGAAAATAACATTAGCACAATGCTAGGCATATAAAAAGGCATACCAGATATATGTCATGTCATTCTAGTCTGTGTAGACTTTTTCACAAACCACCCTTTACAACTTGAGATTCTAATGTCTAGACAGGATCAATACTGGAATAAAATAAAGTTCCTAGGAATTTTACTGTCAGGCTTCAAGAATTAATCTGGGATAGTAAGCAGGTCCTATGTGACGAACACACTAACTGGAACATTACCTGATACTCATTCATGTTGGAGATTGAGATCTAAAGAGCTTCAGAAAGGATAAACCCTGACCAATCCAGGTGTCCACTGTATGCAGGTGGCAATGACAGTACACATGTGCTAAGTTTAAAAGCCCTATGCTGAACACGCCAGTTCTCTGCCTTTACCAGAGAGGGGATCTGAAGTAGCGGGTGCATCCAGTTTCATGAAAGCTGCTTCAATAGCTTGGCTGAAGGAATTCTGGAAACTGGGCACAGGAACACGGTCAGAGTTATCACTCTCCCCATCACTGTCCACAGGGGCAGGAGGAACTAAGCTGTTTTCATCTAAAACAACAAGAAAAACCAATGCTGTAATGAAGTGGTGAATGAAAGGAGATAAACTTACTCTTCACCAGCAGACCTTCCTCACCTTTCTTTGAAGCAGTTTTGGCCCACACATCTGCTTTTGCTTTCCCAACCCGCAGCATCTGCCAAAGTAGGAAGAGGGAGTGAATTTAAGCATCTGTTCCAGGGGCTGGGGAGATGATGGCTCAGTGGAATAAGTGCTTCCCTGGCAAGTACAAGACCCTTTGTTCAATCCCCAGTTCTGACAAAAAAAAAAAAAAAAAAAAAATCCTATATGCCCACATCTTGGAACAGCCAAACAGCTCAGCAGATTAAAGTGCCTACAAGCAGGTGCAGGGCCTGCCAGGGTACCCTGAGAGGGCAATTGAGACAGGGCATGGTGGCACATGCCTGTAATCCCAGCTCTTGGGAGGCTGTAAACAGGTGGATCACTATGAGTCTGATCTAGTAGTGAGAACCTGTATACCCTGAAGACTCTTCCCTAAAAAATACAAAAAAAAAAAATGTCCACATCTTGATACTAACCAGTTAGGCTAAGGATATGTTACAGTTTGTGTGGCTAGATAGCCCCCTAAGTCCTTGGGTACTTTTAGATGGAGGCTGGGAGCTGAATCTAATTTGTGACTGATTTGTAGTTCAATGCTGGAATTAAGGGTGCTGCATACTATACTTGCCACACAGTGGGTAGCCTACATACAATATAAGGGACAGAAAGGACTGTCTTCTCTGTGTCTTGCTGTCTCTCTTTGCTGCCCCCCCCCCCCCGTGAACTGGTGCCCCTCTGCTATGTGCCACTCTACCTTGGAACCAGCCAACAATGGACTGAGACTTTCACAAACTGAGCTAAACAAACCTTTCCTGCTTTGAGTGTCAGGTATTTTGTCCCAGAAAGGAGAGAAAAGAAAGGACACAAAATCAACCATTAAGCCGGGCGTGGTGGCGCAGGCCTGTAATCCCAGCACTCAGGAGGCTGAGGCAGGAGGATTGTTGTGAGTTCGAGACCAGCCTGAGCTACAAAGTGAGCTTAAGGCCAGCCTGAACTGCATAGTGAGACCCTGTCTCAAAAAGACAAAAAAAAAAAAAAAAAAAAACA